>CAODLS010789632.1:0-24009 GCA_948243855.1 Flueggea neowawraea | reverse complement strand
TGAAACTCACTATCGACTCCTACATGAGGAATCACATGTTTTGACTTAGTCAAACGTTATCCGTAACAGGGTAACAATAAAGGCTATGATTGGATATGTCATGAATCATGTAGAGGAGTGATAGTGAGAGTGATGGATTTTGTTCCTCTTACGAAGAGTGATATCTCTTGGTCACTTGATGAGTAGGATTGATGGAATGTATGCATACTCAAATGAATTGATAAAGGATTTTATCAATGTCATTTTCTATATCAATCTACTCTAGATCAAGAAACATGCTAAGAAATATAAGGTTGACATGTGACCATGCCTTATGCTAAGATGAGATATTGTGAGACAAAAGGACTAAATATTAGACTGTGAAAGGCTAACTCGGATCATCGACATCCACTCGATTTTGGGTTTCCATAATCTATTTCTAGATACCGCTTATGAACTTTAGGCTCAAAGGTTTGGGATAAGGCCCATTGCCAATTTCGAGTGGGCCTATTGGGTCACACACAAGAACGAATTATATTGGTTACAAAGGTTCTCTCTTTGTGGTAATTAAATTATTAAGATAATTAATTTGATTAATCAATAATAATTCAGGGTTTTATAATTTATGTGAGTGATTTATTTAATGACAATATATCATATAATTAAAAGTCCAATAACATTAAGAAACCCATGAAGAATTTAGGCCAAGCCTAATCTAATGAGGAGCATTGGAAATTCGGCACAAACCTAAAAAGGCAGGGAGAAATTCGGCTCCACATTCCTATTTTTTTACGAGTCACTTTCCTTGTGTGACAATGATGAATTCGGCACATGCATTTGATAATTAGGAGTCCATGACTAATTAGGATTTTTATTCTTATTGGACAAGGAAAATAAAACCCTAATTTGTATGTAACAAATATAATTAGGAAGTGAATATTCTTGTGGTACAAGAAAGGCAAACCTAGTGAGACTAGGAAAGCAAATTTGGCACCCTATTGCTTGAATAGGATGAGGGCCGAATTTTGCAAGGTCAAGGAGGTAATTTTAGATTCTTTTATGCACCTATTTAGGTCTCCTCATATGCCTATAAATAGGATGCACTCCTTGCATTCTTTTCAAGACTTGGCCAAATTAGTGAGTGCCACTTTCAAAGAGAGAAAAATTATTTTGTGAGTTTTAGAATAAAGATTTTAAAAGAAGTGCTAGTAAACTCCACCAATCCAAGGCAAGTTCGTTCATGTGAATACCTCTAGACACGTTCGCGTAAAGGCAATGTGATTCCAAAAGGGTGATTCGAGTTTTGGGTGCTAAGAGCTACACCAACATCTCATAAAATCGAACGATCAAGCTTTGGTGAAAGGTAGATCTTCTAACCCTAATTATATATGTTGATGTGCATGGGCCCTTGGGGGAATTCAATGCTTAAATTTTTTGTTATTTCTGCTGCACTAATTAATTATGAATGTCATAAAGGAGCCGCGAATTCCAACAGTAGTATCAGAGCCACTTGCTCCATCAACATATATGATTCCTTTTATATGTGATATAATTGATATGTGTGATATATTCGACCTTGTTATAATGTTGTTGCTACACACTTGTTTAGTGTTTAATTTAGCAAGATAAAAATTTGTTTTATATGTTAAAGGTCGAATGGAATGTTGAACTTACATAGGATGTTAAGATTCACTTAGAAAGTCGATTAGCTTTTATATGTGTGGTTTTTATAATGAGATTATAAATGAGCTGAATCATAATGAGATTATGAGATTCATGTATTAATGAGATTAATATATATTGGAGTTTTAAAATTAGCATATCGTTTCATGAGCAATGCGAATTATAAACCTCCATCGCAACCAGCTTGGGTAAACCAGTTATACACACCCAACGATTAATCAATATAGATTTTGATTATTATCGTAATTGGATTATGATTGTGTTGAATGTTGATTCTATATGCATGGTGCGTTACATAACCCAATTAACCTATGATATTGGATTTAAATTATGTAAGGGTTGGCCTCATGTGCCTATTTCAAATACGACCTGCTTGTCGTTATTGGCGAATGTGCCTATTTATTTTAAAAAAGGTTAGTATAGAAATATATAATTATATGTAAAAGAAGATGGAGGTTGTTCGTTGTGATAGAGATTGAAGAACACCCTAGGTTAACCCTAATCTTTCACATTGGCTTGTGAAAAGGTGAACTTAGATTTGGGCTTTGTCATGACATGTTTAAATTATGCTATATATACATGTGATGCTATATATGCCATGAATGAATGTATGTTTTATCCCATAAAACAAACAAACCTAATCCTTACGTGATAGTAAGTCAATAAAAATTCATTCCTTAATCAATACCTGTCAAGGCTTTGTTCATCAGTATTGTAGTTTCTGCCTCCGCATGGTGCACCCGGTTATCTTAGTGAGGCAATAGGTAGATAACGGTTATCTATATTTTGATTGTGGTTTGACTTAACATGGATATCAAAACGGTTTTGGACCTAGGGCATAAAAGGGATTTATATGTTGGGACATGAGATGTCAAAATCCCTAGAAATACAAGAGTTATATACGATATAATTGAAAAAAGTTTCTACCTAAAAAGCTAAGGTTATGGATTAGCTCAGCTGACTTAACTTTAAGTGAAATATGGATTTTGTACCCACTACTTGTTTTAACTTGGGGATGTTAAATTTGGTGGGAGTTTTTCAAAATACCTCTTACTATAACTTTGCATATTTTTGTAAGTAGATATAGTGGAAACAAACAACAATGCATCAACCTTTACATTGCGATAGATCCTTTAGAAGGATAGAATTGGTTGTGACTAACTTCCTTGATTGATTTCAAAACTTAAGAATTGTTCTTAAGCAAGAAAGAAAGAGGTATGTCCTAGATAAAACGATTCCCAATGAACCCGCACTCAATGCCTATCGAGCAAAAAAGGATGCTTATGAGAAGCATAAAAAATAACTCGAAGTTTCTCGGATGCTTGCTATTATGGTTACGAATTTGATTCGAAGCTATATAGGTAATTGACATAATGAGGCATCTCAAGGAAATGTTCCAAGCCGATTAAGAAAGGTTCTTGACAAACAAAGACCAATGACGTTCTTGTGGTTCAAAAGGGCAGGGCCATGGCTAGGCTAAACCAAAGTGTGTTGGCAAGGGCAAAGGGAAATCTAAGCCCAAGGCTAAGCCAAGGATAACCAAACCAAAAGAGGGAGTTTATTTTCACTGCTATAGAGATGGACATTGGAAAAGGAATTGCAAACTCTACTTGGAAGAGCTAAATAAGTAGGGAAGTGAGACTTGTAATTCAAGTATTTTTGTTATAGAAATGTCTACTAACTCCTCATTGGTATTTGATACTGGATGTGGAGATCAAAGGGGTTGAGAAATAGTACAACATTAATGAAAGGCGAAGTGGACCTACGAGTAGGCAATGGAATAAGAGTTGTTGCATTAGCTGTAGGAACTTATAGTTTGACTTTGCCTAGTGGACGTGTTTTACAATTGTTATTATGTTCCTACTATGAGTAAGAATATTATATCTATTTCTTGTTTAGACAGTGATAGATTTCAATTTATTATTAAGAATAATAAATTTCATCTATCATGGGGACATATTTTATTTTATTGCTACCTTATCATTTGGTCTCTATGTTCTAAACTTGGAACAAAGCAAGCAGATCTATAACATTATAAAAGGTTAAATCAAGTGATTTAAACCAAACCTACTTTTGGCATTGTCATTTGGGCCATGCAAGTGAGAAATGCATCTCAAAACTCCATAAATATGGATTACTTGACTCATTTGATTCTGAATAATTTGACACATGTGAATCTTGCTTGTTAGGCAAAATGACGAAGAGTCATTTTACACACAAAGGTGAAATGGCCAATGATCTAGTAGAACTAATACATATTGATGTATGCGGACCTTTTAGGACAAGTGCTAAAGGAGGTTATTTGTACTTTATTACCTTCACTGATGATTTCAGTAGGTATGAATTTGTCTATCTTATGAGACACAATTCTGAATCCTTTGAAAAGTTCAAGGAATTCAAAAGTGAAGTACAAAACCAACTTGGCAAGAATATCAAAGCGCTTCGATCTAATCATGGTGGAGAATCTTTAAGCCAAGAGTTTGACAGTCATCTTAAAGAATGTGGGATTGTCTCACAACTTACTCCTCCCGGAACACCAATGGTGTGTCTGAAAGGAGAAATCGAACTCTATTAGATATGGTTCGATCAATGAAGAGTCAAACAGATCTTCCAATCTCGTTTTAGGGTTATGTCTTAGAAACTGCTACATTCATACTTAACCAAATTCCATATAAAGCAGTTGAAAAGACACCATATAAGATATGGAATGGGAAGAAGCCCATAATGTCTTGTCTTAAGATTTAGGGATGCGAAGCTTTTGTGAAACGACAAGTTTCAAAAAAGTTAGAACCTTAAATCTGAGAAATATATATTTGTGGGGTATCTAAAGGAAACAAGAGGATACTACTTTTGTAATCATTTAGAGAATAAAGTGTTTGTTGCTCAAAACGTTGTCCTTTTGAAAAAAGAGTTTGTTTCCAAAGGAAATAGTGGGAGTAAAGTACTCCTAAAGGAAATAAGAGAACCACAAATAGCCACTGAAGATGGAACAAAGATTCAAAATGACTCTCAAGGTGTTGTAGAGTCTGAATCTGTAACATAAGGCCCAAAAAGGTCTGGTAGGATTCGTCACGAGCATGAGAGATATGGATTTCTCATAACTGATGATAAAGGAATTGTTCTTGTAGACCATAACGAGCCTACAACATACCGAGAGGCGATTGTAGATTTAAATTTTGCAAGATGACTTGAAGCCATGGATTCAGAAATGCAATATATGTATGAGAAAAAAGTTTGAAACTTGGTGGATCCACCTAATGGAGCCAAGGTCATTGATTGTAAATGGATTTACAAGATAAAAGCCGATAGGGTCTTCAAGGAAATACTTGTTGCAAAAGGTTTCAAACAAACACATGGTATTGACTATGATGAAACCTTTTTACTATTCGTCATGCTCAAATCCATTAGGATTATTCTTGCCATAGAAGCATATTATGACTATGAGATATGACAAATGGATGTCAAAACAGTTTTCCTGAATAGAAATCTCCTTAATGATGTGTACATGACACAACCCAATGGTTTTGTCTATCCTAAGAATTCTAAAAGGGTATGAAAGCTTCAAAATTTCATTTATGGATTGAAGCAAACGTCCCAAAGTTGGACTCTTTGTTTTGATTAAACGTTCAAAGAGCTTGCATTAATCAAGAACAAAGATGAGTATTGTGTATACAAGAAGGTTAGTGGGAGTGCAATAGTGTTCTTAGTGTTGTATGTTGACTACATTTTGATCATTGGAAATGACATTCCAACCTTGCAGAGTGTCAAGAGTTGGTTTGGAAAGTCTTTCACAATGAAAGACTTAGGTGAAGTCTCGCGTATCCTAGGAATACAAATCTATAAAGATAGATCTAAGAGGCTAATTGGACTAAGTCAAAGTGTGTACATTGATAAGGTGCTAAAAAGGTCTAGCATGCTGAATTCCAAGGAAGGAATGATTCCCATGGTTCTTGGAAAACCATTAAGCAAGGCTGGTTGTTCTACAACAAAACAAGTCAGAGTTTACATGAGTAGGATTCCATATGCTTCTACAATTGGATCTATCATGCATGTAATGCTTTGTACACGCCCTGATGTCACATATGCTCTAAGAATGACTAGTATATTCCATTTCGATCCAGGTGAAAGTCACTGGACCGCAATCAAGAATATCCTTAAGTACTTGAGAAGAACTAAGGTTGTTTTATTGGTCCATGGTGGATAGAGAGGCGAACTAGTCCTGAGTGGTTACACTGATGCTGGACTTCAGTCTGACCATGATGATTTCATATCGTAATCTGGTTATGAGTTTTGTTTGAATAGAGGTGCAGTCAGTTGGAAAGGCTCCAAGCAAGGCACAGTGGTCAAATCTACTACAGAGTCTGAGTATATAGTTGCATCAAACGCAGAAAAGGAAGTTGTTTAGCTTAATAAATTTAATTACTAGTTTGGATGTTGTCCTAAGCATCGCAAACCTAGTAGACTTGTATTGTGATAACAGTAGGATTGTTGCTCAAGACAAGGAGCCCAGATCACAGAACCAAACACATACTTAGGTATTTTCACCTTATTCAAAAGATAGTCGAAAAAGGAGACGTCAAGATATGAAAAGTTGAATTTAATGATAGTACCGCGGATCCTTTCAGAAAGGCTCTACCAGAACCGAAACATAAAAGACACATCAGGTCTTTAGGTATTAGGTTCGTTCTTGATTGGGACTAGTGCAAGTGGGAGATTGTTAGAATTGTGCCCTAGTCCAATCATCAATGTACATTGTCATTAAATTATTTAATAAACAGGCATTTCATTTGTAGGAAATATTATGTGTTTTATGAATATAAAACTCCATGAATAGTTTATTCTCCCTTATGTCATTAAGTGTGTGACTTGATAGTAGAACCATAAGGATTAAATGGATACTATTCCAAATGTCTCTAATCGATCATTATCATGGGAATAATAATGAATTAAGATTAGTATGTTGCTAAGTGGATAAACATGTTTTACTGATTATGGATATGAGATATCAACTTAGAACATAGATACATGTTGGGGAACATGCATTGGACTGGCCCGCTTTAAAATCACTTCATGGATTGTTGTCACAAAGTAGCTTTCATGCAGTGGTGATGTTTGAGTCCTCTGACCGAAACTCACTATCGACTCCTATATAAGGAATCGCATGTTTTGACTTAGTCAAACGTTATCCGTAATAGGGTAACAATAAAGGCTATGATTGTATGTGTCATGAATCATGTAGAAGGGTGATAGTAAGAGTGATGGATTTGTTCCTTTTATGAAGAGTGATATCTCTTGGACACTTGATGAGTAGGATTGATGAAATGTATTCATACTCGAATAAATTGATAAAGGAGTTTATCAATGTAATTTGTGATATCAATCTACTCAATATCAAGAAACATGCTAAGCAATATAAGGTTGACATGTGACCATGCATTATGCTTAGATGAGATATCGTGAGACAAAAGTATTAAATATTAGACTGTGAAATGTTAACTCGAATCACTGATATCCACTCAATTTTGGGTTGCCATAATGTATTACTAGATACCGCTTGTGGACTTTTGGCCCAAAGATTTGGGACAAGGCCCATTGCCAATTTTGAGTGGGCCTATTGGGTCACACACAAGGATGAATTGGATTGGTTACAAAGGTTCTCTCTTTGTGGTAATTGAATTTTTGAGATGATTAATTTGATTAATCAATAATAATTCAGGGTTTTATAATTTATGTTTTAAATAAGATTTAATACATAGTCCATTAATGTAATGAGTTTTTAATATGAATCACAAATTATCATGGTTATAATTATTTAATTATGTGTGACATAATTCGGTCCATGTGAGTTATTTATTTAATGATAATGTATCATATAATTAAAAGCTCAATAACATTAAGAAACACATGAAGAATTTCGGCCAAACCTAATCTAATTAGGAGCATTGGAAATTCGGCCCAAACCTAAAAAGGGAGGGAGAAATTCGGTTCCACATTCTTATTTTTTTAGGAGTCACTTTCCTTGTGTGACAAGGATGAATTCAGCACATGCATTTGCTAATTAGGAGTCCATGACTAATTAAGAGTTTTATTCTTGTTTGACAAGGAAAATAAAACCCTAATTTTCATGTGACAAAATTAATTAGGAAGTGAATATTCTTGTGGGACAAGAAAGGCAAACCTAGTGAGACTAGGAAAGAAAATTCAGCACCCTATTGCTTGAATAGGATGAGAGCCGAATTTTGCAAGGTCAAAGAGGGAATTTCATATTCTTTTATGCACCTATTTAGGTCTCCTCCTATGCCTATAAATATGGTGCACTCCTTGCATTCTTTTCAAGGCTTGGTCGAATTAGTGAGTGCCACTTTCAAAGAGAGAAAAATTATTTTGTGAGGTTTAGAATAGAGATTCTAAAATAAGTGCTAGTACACTCCACCAATCCAAGGTAAGTTCATTCATGTGGATACCTCTAGACACGTTCGCTTAAAGACAACGTGATTCCAAAAAGGTGATTCGAGTTTTGGGTGCTAAGAGCTACACAAATGTCTCATAAAATCCAACGATCAGGCTTTGATGAAAGGTAGATCTTCTAACCCTAATTATATATGTTGATGTACATGGGTCCTTGGGGAAATTCAAGGCTTAAATGTTTTTTATTTATGCTGCACTGATTAATTATGAATGTCATAAACGAGGCCTAAATTCCAACATTTTCTAGTGTGGTGCAGGTACCCGACAACGAGGAGTCAGTTGTTGTGCCTATGGTTCAAGAAACGGTGCCCAGAGTGAAGAAGAAGAGGCACAAGCCTCGTAGGCATAAAGCTGCAAAAGAGGATCTTACTTCCCCACCACCATAAGCGAACTCCATCGGGATTTGTCATTTCATCTGGCGAGTTAAGAACAAAGAGGCGAATCAATATGGCAAGCCGGTGCAAAGGGTTGGTGCGACTATTTCACACAATGTGTACAAACCCCCATGAAGAGCCTCAGTCACCAACATCAAGCTAGTGACGTTAAAGAAGCGCTTCTTGGGAGGCAACCCAAGTTTTGTTTAGTTGACTTTGGTTTTCATTTCGTTTCCTCTAGTTTGTTTTCAATTTCAGATTTTGTTTTTATTTTAGTTGTTATTTTGGTTTAGTTGTTTTATGTTTTGTAAGGGCTTCTCATAGACTTGGATGAAATTCACGCCAAGACTCATCTCTGAAGACCTATTTTCATGGAAGTTACAGAACTCCTTTCTTTTATTCCCCTTCTCACTTGTGCTATTTATTTAATTTTGTACATTGGGACAATGCGCAATTTAACTGTGGGGTAGGGTATAAAATTTTTGAAAATTTTGATCAAGTTCTTCATATTGTGGCTGTTGGATGCATGTTATTTGTTGATGTGTATAGATTGACTAGTTGAGAATCTTCAATATTCATTTGTTACTGGAATATTTGAATTGGATGTTCTAGATCTTCATTAGTTTTGAGCTTGTAGCCAAATTGGTTGCTTTGGTTTTGTCACACTTTTAACTCATTGCTTAATGAATGAAATCATTGACTAAAGGCGGGCATGATATTAAATAAATAAATGAAATTAAAAGGTTATTGGCTTATTTGAACCTAAACCGGGACAAGTAGATAGGGTTCGACCCCTACTCCGCTATCTTAGACATAAGTATGCAAAGCACTGCCACAAGGGGTTGTCTTAGTAACCGGGAACACTCATCATAAATGAGAGATTTTTGCATCTAAGGGACTATCATTTGTGATGGAAACCAAATCAAGTGCACAAATATAGCACAAAGGTCGGACTCGATATTTATTGACCGCGTTTATAGCAGTGCAAGCCAAGATGTTGAGAATGTGCATCTAATTTGTATTTATTATCAAATTTGCCCGTAATTTTTAATGTTTTTATGGTTAATTGAATTGATGAGTTCAAGGGGGTGATCGAGTCAAATCGACTAACTTGGCTTAGGGCTCTAACTAGTGTGTGGTTTGGGACACCGATTTGAATTGACTAGTAACGCATGCATCTCGTAGATTCTCCACTACTCAGTTTATTTTGTTGACGTTTAATGTCAAGTTCCATGCGACCATTGATAGAATTTGGTTAGGTGTTTTCCCATTGTTTTAATTCATTATTTGCTTAAGGACAAGCAAAAACTTAATTGTGGGGTAGTTTCATAAACATTCATTTGCACATATTTCTATGACTAAATTTATACTGTTTTGAACGTAAATCAAGCATTTATCGTGAGTTCTGGTAATTTTATGCTTTATGTTGTATTTTTCAGGTTAATTGGTAATGTCTTGATGAAAAGAAATGAAAGCAAGTAGAAACGGAGCTTGAACGATGATTTGTGAGGCTTTTGGAGTGAGACACGGTCTCCAAACAACATATCACGATTGTGGATCATCAGTGTGTGGCTTGCGTGCATTGTTGTTCATGGAAAATGAAGACACGGATAGAGCTGGGAACGACACGGCCGTGGTTGTGTCCGTATGTACGCTTGCAATGCATTTCAACCAAGACATGGACATGGTAAACCAAGACACGACCGTGGAGATGACCATGTGACGTTTTGGAAGTTTTAAAATGCATTACACAGACATGAAGTTGAAGACACAGACGGATGGCTTTATTACACGGACAAGAACCTGTGACCGTGTCTTGATTAAAGCCACGGATTTGAGTGAAAAGCAAGGACACGGATGGGAAGATGCACGACACAACCATGTGATTAGGCCGTGTCTTTCCAGGATGTGTAATTTCAGGTTTTAAAAGCATGAAATGGAAACCTAGATGGGAGAGTCAACTTGGAGACACAAAAACACACTGATTTAAGGTCAAAGGACGTAGGGAACTCAAGGAGAACTCAATTGACAGCGAGAACTAAGGAATAATGCGAAAGATTGAAGGATTTACAATGGATTTTTCTTCTCTCTCTAGCTTTTCCTTGTATCTTGTTTATTATCTCTCTAGACATATGAACTAATTTCTTTGTGTACCTAGATGTGATGAACCCTAGATTGATTATGTGATTGTTGGGTTTTGTTATTTATTCAGTTTATTTATGGGAATTGTGACTCAATTATGATTTATAATGTTCAATTGTTGAATTGATTGATGCTAGCTTTTCGATTCCAATACTGATTCGTGCATGAGTAATCGAGAGATTCTGTGTGTGATTGATCGCTCATAATTGAGAGGAATTGCATGCAAACCTAGAGATAGGTCGACATAAATCCTCTAAATTAGGTCAAACCTAATAGTGGAATTCATAAATCGATGAAGCAGCGATAAGGGTTTTAATTAGGAAGAGATTCTGGTTAATCAACCTAATCGTTAGACGTTTTCTAACTCGAGAGAGAGGTTAACATATAGTAGGAATTCCCACAGTCCAATTGCCCAAATAGTTGTCTACATAACGAACCATTATCACTTAGTTCAGTCTAAAGGGATTCCGCATCTAGGTGCCATTTCCCATTAATTATCATGTCTTCTTAATTGAGAGTGTTTCCTTTAAAGTTGAGTTCCATTTTTTTTATCCATTCCAAATCATTTAATTTGTCAGTTAGATAATAGGGTAAGAGCGAATAGTTAGTAGTCTTAGTCTCTGTGGGATACAACACTTGGTACTCACAGGTCAACTAGCTATAGGCGGTAGGTACACTTGCCTTTAGTCTGTAGGTGTAAGCCGACAGATACCAATCTCCAAGGGCCTAAGAGGTTCTTCAAGTCATCACATAAGTAAGCATGAAGATGAGTAGTAAGATCATCATCATCAGGAGCATACCCTAATTTCTTCCAATTAACAAAGTTGTCATTCTCAATCTTATATGTATAAAGAAGCTTAGGAAATTTTTCCCTCATCATCCTCTCCAAATGCTGACGAGCCATGTAAAAGCCAATTTTAAGGAAACCAGATCCATAAGCACCCTTAGAATTAAAGCACTCCCAAGATTGGCGGTAATCACGAAATCCGTTCTTAACTAGAGATCTTTATTCAGTCTCATGCTCCACTTTCAATTCCTCCATAGATGAATGAGACTTTGCAAACTCCTCCTCAAGATCCTTCTTCTCAACCAGAAGAGTTTGAGTTTGCTTCTTATGTTCCACCTTGAGGGTCTCAACTGATGTAGAAGAAGGGGCGAGCTTTTCTTCAAGCTCCCTTTTCTCGGCCTAGAGTCTCTGATCTTGTCCCTCTTTCTGATTGGCATACTCCCCCCTGATTTGGTCTAGTTCGTCCTAAATTTCTTTATGCTCCATCTTTAAGAAGTCAAAGGATTTCATCTCTTTTTGGAAATCTTCTTTCTCCTTTTGTAAAGACTCAAAGGATTTCTTGAGCGAATTATGTTCAGCTTGAAGATTGTCGTAATTCTTCTTGAGCTCCCTCTTTTGCCTCACTGCAGCCTGCAAGTCAAAGTAAGCCGTATCATATTTTTTCTTAATTACCTTTTTCTCATCACAAGCATCTAGACACACATTTTCTTTGGTAAGAAGACGCTGACGAATCTCCTCATACATAGACAATACCACTGAAATTTGTTGTGCCCCCTGTAGAAGCAAGCACAAAGCATACAAGTTAATGCTAAAGAATTATAGCACCAAAACATTAAAAAAAGGTATATATATTATTACCCTCACTATATCAATTAGGCCACGATCTGAGCAAGTGTCGAGATTACCGAATAACTCATTATCATCCTGAGGAAGGATCGAGGTGTGTATGATCATATGTGCTACTTTGGGCATAGTCACTAATTCCGTATGGAATAAGCCAGGTTCTAGATCAAACTTTTTAGCCTGATGGATCCATTTATGATCACCATCATGTCTTGCCTCAAGAGGGCCCATCTCTGGAAATCTCAAAGGGAAAGTCTTCTCATAACGCAGAACCCGGCGTGACGGTCTCTCTAGAGTCGCATTACCATGACTATATATTGATCCTCTTGGCACAAATGGTGGTTCAATAGATGGTAGTCCATTGGTTAAAGGACCATTTGAAGCAAGAACATTAGCTCCCTCCTTTAGAGGATTAGATTCATATGACTTCTTCTTGAAGGCCTTGTCCGTTGGCTCAAAAGCCTTGCTTTTTAACTTAAATGCTTTGCCTTTTGGCTCAAAAGACTTGACATGTGGCTCAAATGCCTTTGGATAATGCCCGAAATCCTTTGGTGGAAGCTCATATGTCTTAGCATTTGAAGCAGTATTCTTCTCTCGAGTAGAAGGAATGAGGCGTCAGGGTACACTTTTATCCTTCAAAGAGGGAGAACAAACTGCAAATGAAAGTCTCTCTTGGAATGGGCCAAGTCCATTTCTTTCCCTTTACGCTTCCTCGAAGATAAGGCATTGTGAATGAGGTATATACCTGTCAAAAAGAACAAAATATAGTCAACCAAAGAGGGAAATTCCAAATCATGTGTAAGCCAATGCAAACTTAAAAAAACCTCTAGTAAAAGAGTCAGAAGATGTGATGCAGTAAATTTCATCTAAAGGAGGCATACACTTTGATTAACAAAAAAAGAATGGTTGATGGGAGGAACAGAAGATGACTCAGAGTGTGAGACATTTTCTTCAATAGGAGAATTCCTATTGGATGATGGTAGGGGACTAGAAGGTGGTGGACTAGGAGTAACCCCCCATTGAGCAGAAGCCAGATTTTGGGGTGAAAAAAGTTTAGTACATTTAACTTGGGTGCCATAAGTCAAGGTCTTAATTTCATTAGCAAAAATTCTATGAGATAGAAAAGATCGATTTTTTTTCAATTCTGTCCTCACCCAACACCAAGAGGAGCGTTCCAAAATTCTTCTAGAGGGAATATTATGAACCAATGGTGGTAGAATTTCTTGCGAGACTTAGGAATGTCATCTATGGAGAGGGAATTGGCCCTCAGAGCTTTTTGAATTGTAAAAGTTCCCATGCGATCAGAACATTTTATGAAGTTTAAAGAAGCATTGAAACAAGTGCAAGGTGGACATCACTTCTTTCAGACAACACAACACGTGAAAAGCCATCAGGATAGTCCAATCTTTAGGGTGCAATTGTAAGGGGACTACGTATTTTTCTCTAAGAAAAAGCATGGTGAAATCAGGCAATAAGAATGGAAGGCCTCATTGCATGGAGTATTCATGAATTGCAAAAGCAGTGTTCGGGACAAAAACTGGACAACTGGCATCATGTAGATCAAGGGTCTCAACACACCAATTCAGTAGAAATGAGAAATCATTCTTTAATCTCTCAATGGTAGTGTGGTGAATGAAAGAGTTAGGATTATCTCGAACAACGGCATCGATGTCCACGAGATCAGACTCAAAAACTTGAGTTCTTTCTGACATGATATTGGAAGAGGTTCAACGCCAGATATTGAAAACCAACAGAGGAAAATTCCTTGCTTCAGAATTTTAGCAAAATTTGTAAGGGTCAAGGCAATTTCTACTTATTTTCATAGTTAACTAAAGTACTTCAAAATTCCAAGCATAGATCATGATAAATAATTATGGAAAGAATAAAGTGACAAGGTATGTAAAATACCTAGAAACTATTGCAGATGAGAAACTCGAGGAATATCCTCAAAATCCAAGTCAAGGTGCCTGTAAACAAAAGAAGATTTTTTAGTTTCTATTTAAAAAAAAAAAGAGAAAATGCAACTAAAAACAAAGGGAAGTAGAAGAAGAGGAAAGAGCAAAAATATTTTTCGAATAAAAGAAGAAAAGAGAAGAGTTAAAAAAAAATCCAACAACAATGACAACAACAATGCTTAGATGACTAGTCGTTGCTTTCTGTTATAAGTAGAATATTCTGCTGATTATATTCAGATGAGGTGGTCGACTGGGGTGGTTGCTACTCTGATTTGTTCGCAGGAGGTCATCAGCATGTCTAAGCAAGTTTTTATCTTATTTTTCATGACAACCAGACGATGTGTCGCTTCGTCATGAGCTCTGCTCCGAAAACGACACGCTGTTTGGAGTGCGTGAACGATTTGTCGCCTAGTTGATTGCCCAACAAAAAATTCAGCTAAAAATGAGGATGTGGATATTCAAACCCTCACCACCAGGAATGAAGACATACACGCCAACCAGTTGTTCTAGGTACCTCCTTTGTCATAATTCTGGATAACAATGAATTTAGCCAAATTTCAAGTTATAAACAACATCATCCTCAATTCTCCATCTCCAGATTGTGACATTGCACCACTACAGTAAAGGCATACAAAATGGCAAGGAACATCACACAATCTGTTCTGACTTTGAGTTTTAATGTATTTTTGGACAGTACTGAATTTAACCCAAAATCAAGACTAAAAATAGCACCACCCTCAATTCAACCTTGGATCTACAACAAGATATCAAACTTTTTACCACCCGTCCTGGCGTCTATTTTGTTTGTGTAATTTCGAGTGGAGCCACATTTAACCCAGAATTAAGGCTAAACATGGAACCACTCTCAAGTTCTTCAGTGCATTGATTACTCACATTTCTAAATTTTGGTTTTGTCACCATCACTCGACCACCACCTCCAAAAACTCTATAAATTGATAGAAAAAAGACAAAGCAACATAACAAATAGAAAACAAAGGCCAAGCGAAAGAATAAAGGAGAATGACTCACCAAGTTCCATTGAGGCAATAAATCTGGAAAAAGGGAGGTGAAGAATAACAGGCAAGAAAAAAGGTTGGATTCAGAATTTATATGAAAAAATTTTAGGTCAAGAAAAATATTTGGAGATTAATTTCAAGAGAAACTAAATCAAAGAGAATTAGAGAAGATTTGATCCACCGAAAACAAGAAAATATTGGAGCCAAAAAAGGAAGAGAAATCTTGTGAAGGGGACTCTCGGTTCTGCTAAATCAATTCAGTGGCTGAATCGGCAAACAACAGTCCATCCCTATTTTTATGAAAAATTGTGAAATGGGTCCTTGCACTTAAAATTCAACTACTTCAGGTCCTATTTAGCTTACAAAAATCCAGAAACATTTGGGATGGTCCTTACAATTAGAAATATGTTGCAATTGGTCTCCACCACCACAATCCTATAATGACTAGAAGAAAGTGGATCACTAAACTAAAACTCAGCTACCAAAAATTATTTTACTCCTATCTTCGGCTTGAAAATATTTTCAGGACACCCAAAAATACGAGTAGGGACCAATTGGTGTAACATGGACTCGAACCAATTTAGCACAATTCAGTAAGCAGATTCAGAAGCCTATAGGCGAGGCCCTATTTTAATAATATTTTCAAAAATTACATTTATGCCATTTCACCTCTTCTATAAATAGGAGTCTCCATAATAATTAAAGGGTACATTCTCTATATTTAGACTTTACACCTAAAGTTCTGACTAAACACTAACTTGATTGTCAGAGAGTCACTTGAGGATCAACCGACCTTACTTTGATTTTGTTCTTGTAGGATTAAAGGTGATTGAAGATGCTCTTGACCCATAATTCATTCCATTCATCAATCTTGTTCGTGTTATAGATTTGAGGCAACATCTTATATTCTAATATTGAAATGCTTATGAATGGTGCATAACACAAGAAAATAAAAACTTCTTTTTCTCTCTTCCACAAACCCAAGGCACAACCCTATCTGCTTCTCCTCGAATTGATTTTAAAACCACCAGCATGTTGCATGCTCAACCTCTCACCACTATAAATTTATCATATTCACCACAACCTCTCATCAACACTACCACCAGCCTCGCTCCCAGTAGAAAATCAAGTCGTTCAAAACACCACCAGTATCTAATTCTCTTTCATTAGATTTGGCCATAAATGGTCCCTTTAAATCTAGCATTTTTGTGCAAACTAATTAAATGGATCTTGCGTCCAATAACAGACCTATAACTAAATTCAGCGAAAGCTCGATCATGAAATTCACCCGGAATTCTAACGACGAACAAAGTAATGATACAAAATTTGATATTATATATTTATATAATATATTTAAAGTAAACAAATATGAGAGAAAAACATATTATATATAATTTGTTAATTTCTCATATAATACTAAAAATATATATAATATTCTCTAAATCAACTATAAATAAACTATAAATATACCTTATATATGTATTATACTTTAAAAGAACACATAATTGGGAAGTGTCACGGCCCACGGGATCAACTGACCTTCTTTGGGTCCGTCCCTGCTTGTGTCCATGTTGTGGTTGGTAGGTGGCGATTGATGGTGGCGATAAAATGTAGGTGAATAGATTTGTAGTGAGATGTTTTTTTTTTTCAGTTTTGTTTAGGATATGGTTTGAGTGAGGGAGGAGAGGTTATTGGTGGCTATAAATGGTGGTGATAATGAGTATTGTTGAAGAGATTGAGCCATTGAGGAAAGGACAAAAAGCAAATGGTCAAGGGTTTTGAGGAGGGAGATGGCGGCACTGGGGCTTTTGAGGGACTGACGATAGTGCTTTTGAGTGGTTCAAGAAGATGAAGGTGTGATGATAGTTAAGAGGTTGGGGTGATTAAGTTTTTGGTTCTTTTTTTGTTAAATTCGTTTGAGTTGGTTCAATTTGGTTCTTTGTTTTGCAGGTCAGCAAAGCCAATGACACTTTTGTAACTCCACACACCTCGTCCTCATTGATATCCACTCACCATGCCACGTCAGCTTTCAGCACCTATAAATAGCATTGCGTCCTACTTTAGGGGCAAATTGAACATTTTGATTCTTTGGTGCGTCAGTAGCAAATATCATGATACTTCAGGGATAAATATGTATTAAGCCTTTCTTTTAAAGTCTGGAAGGTAATGCTGCAGCTCAAATATATATATATATATATATGTGAAGCTGAAGGTATTGAAGAAAACGGATGGTGCAACAGCGCAGTTACATCTAGATAACTAACATGTATAATTTTTATATAAATTAAGAATATATTTAATTATATAAAGAAAAAATTTATTCTCCAATATAATTTTTTAAAATTTAATAGATATTTTATTGGTTTTAATAAAAAACTTAATTTTTAATTATTTTTTATTTATTATATTTTCAATCAATAAAGCTAAATTATCATTAATATCATATAATATAAAAAGTGTACATAACACTTTATAAGAGGTATCTTTAATGGTGCTCTTTATAGTTAATGTATAAATAAAGAATATAATTAATAATTTTTAAAGATAAAGAGTAAAATTATTTTTGGACTCCAATGCTACTCTTTAATTCAATTATCTAAAATTGAAAAACACTCTATCTTATTTTTAAAGACAAAAAATGTGATAAAGAGAGCATTAAAATTGTAATTTGGATCAGAACTCTTTATTATAGATGAAAATACCAATAAAAAGAGCATTGAAGATGCTCTAGTTAGTGCGAATGTATTCTTAAATTATCAAAATATGTTTTTTAAAATTGCCTTCCAGCTTCATAAAGAGGAAAACAAATGGAAAAAAAAAATCTACACTAAACAAAAAGAACTTCAAAGTTACTTGAAAAGAAAACTACATAGGCCAAAAAAAAAATTAAACTACTGAGAGAACAATCCCTGAAGCTTACTTCTTCCCAGCCTTGGCTGCATGCCTGCATCACCAGCCTTTGTCTGTACAAAATCAGACAAAGAAATGTTAGACAATGCAAGAAAACTTGGCTCAATTACATAGGTTTCAGCGAAAAAGAGAACACAGTGAGCAACAATCATGACACAATTACAAACATAACTACTTAGCTCACCTTTTTCACTCCGCGAATCTTCTTGGCGCGGTTCTTTCTCTCCTTCAATTGCTTTCTGGATTTCTCAATCTTGGTATCAAGTCCATTCTACCAGCAATAAAACTCAACTTCAGCATTTCTGCTTTTATTTACTAATTGAAGTTGATAACCACAAAAATTAACCCAAGGAGGAAAACTTTCAAAACTGGATTATAACTTAACCATGGTTGACTCAAATCAGCCTAGACTGCTAGTAATAATCAAAATGAACCTTAAAATTGTGTCACACTTTTAGCAGTCAGTTTATAAATTCAATTGAACACAATAAAAATAAATTAGGAGACGACCAAAGAAAACTAAGCAGAGTTTTATGCTTTTTCAACCCAGATCAAATACACTTGTTATTCAGAAAAAGAGGATTCACAATTATTTAATGACTCAGTATCTAAATTCAACCCGTAAGTGATATAAAAGAATCTAGTTTGTTCCTCACTGTGTTAAATTAACAGTACTTGTGAGGTTACAGAATCAATGGATGCGGCATAACAACCAAAAGTCAACTCCACTAATTGGCCCCAAAAGCATCTAATAGCTATTGAAATAGGACTTAAAAAAATACTACACAGATTCACGTGAAAAACCCCAGGTAACAATACAACAGCACGAAGGATCAAACAACAGACTTACCCTGATTAGTCTGTACTAGGGCTGATACTTCTTTGCGTTTTCAACAGAATCATATATCAACCCAAACCCAGTAGATTTACAACCACCAAAATGAGTCCTGAATTTGAAAACAAAGATCGTATTTGGGTCTTTCACCTCATATATGGTTGCCAACTTGTCTTTAAGCTCAGCCTTCAGAATAGGAAAACAAATAAGCAAGTTGACCAACACTCAATAAATTAAGAGATAAACAATATACTTAAAACTAAAAAAACCTTCGAAACATTAGCTCTTCCTGGGTGTAGAACTTCGATGACCTAAATTCATTTAACATTAAAATTAGCATCAACAAACAATTTCCGATGGAATTAAATAGGGAAAAGAATACAAATGAACATGTCAATAGATGATATCAAATACTGCAACATATTGAATTTCAGACAGGGTAGCCAAATTTGTCTCCCTATATTGATTTATCACATACGCCTTAAAACAAATATATGTTCTTTAATGAACGGAAAAGGTTGTGGTTTGCAATCCATAAGCCTGGTTCAAGCACATGTTTATTCAGAGGTCATAAAAGAGAGGTCCCTCGGTCTCTATTGGGATGCCATTGCCTATAAACACTACTAATCCTCTGTCCTAGCTAGATACCATAACTTTTAATAAATTTGAGGAGAAGCATTGCTCAAAAGAACTAATCCACTTAGCCGGTGACCGTATCTTCACATGACCAAATCCAATGAACACCCACACTTGTATAGATATGAAATAAATAGCCTACTGAAGTTAAACAAACATAGCTACCACAAGCTGTGCGAAGGAGTAACATTTCAGTTATCCCATACTTTCATATACATCACCAATCAAAACACTCAGCTCTCATCAGACCCACAAATTCGACAAAGTGCCGTAAGCACTACGCTTCAAGGCGCCAACAACCTATCACTAAATTAGCAAAGAATTGTTCATCGGAAATTGATAAATAATAACCCAAAAAAAAAAACAATGGCGTCGTCGAAAATCTTACAAATTGCTTCCGTGAAAGCAGTCTATTGGCCATAAACTTCCTGGTTCGAATCGTCACCGCCTTGTCAGCCATTGTCGTAGAGATGCTAGCAAAACCCCCCAGCTAACCTGTGTTTCTCTGAAGTGGCGGATGCACGGGAAATTTCGCTTAGCTTTTAAAGAACCAGGGTTTCGTTTCTTATGGGCTCCTTATGTTTGGGTCTGGAAAGGTTAGGCTTTTCAAACATTTGGTCTGGGCCTCATAAGACACGGGCATAGACCTGTTATTGGAAAATTTTGATTTTTATACCAAATTAAAATTTAAAATTAGACTTTTAAAATATATTAAACATATGTTGAGTAATAAAAATACACTTGAAACATGTTGTAAAAATATCAAATTTTTAATTGATTGAGAAATTGACCGAAAATTTGAGATTTTTTCTAAAAAAATACTATATTTTCGCGAGAAATTGATTTTTTTTTGCAAAAAAGATAAATTCAAAGGAAGAAAAATCTGATGTTTCAGAATGTATCCAAATGTATCCATATGTATCCAAATGTCTTCGAATAACATTTTTTTTATATGAAATTAGATTTAATAAATTTTTGATATAATATTTTTTTTAAATTAAATGGCTCCAAATTACAAATTTTAATATATTTTTACATTTTTTTATATTCTCCAAAATATATTTAAATCTCAATTTTTTATATAATTTTTTTATAGTATCCAAATGTATGCAAATTTTAATTTCTATATAAATTTTTAGTCTCCGAATGTATCAGCAAGTCTCAAAAAATGTATCCAAATTTTAATTTTTATATAATTTTTTGATTTCTAATATATCCAAATGTATCCCAAATATATACGAATATATCCACAATTTCCAGTTGTATCAATCTCGACACAAAATTAATATAATTTTTTCAACCAATCAAGAACAACAATCTAAACAAACACGATTAAATTATTTCTCACTTTTAACAATCATAAAAAAATTATTGAAAACTGAAATATACTAGGATTTTAATATTTTTGAAAACCCTAGCCTCCTCCATCCACTGTCGCTGTCGCCCTTCCTTGGTCAACACACGCCGCCCTCATATCCTTTGCTATGTCCGTCCAACGATAGCCTCCAAACGTTGTAGAACCATAAAACGAAGACCGGTGGTATGGAAGCCAAGCTGAAGGAGAGGAGATGCGACGAGGGAGGACGAGCAACGCCGAGGATCGGTGAAGAGAGACGGATTGACAAAGGACGCGACGGAGATTGAGGAAGAACGCTAGAGAGCGTGACGGAGATCGAGGAACGAGACGAGCGAGAGACGAACACACAATGGAGGAGATCATAATCAAGAAAGAGAGAGAACCGAGAGAAGAGGAGAAGGAGTGGCGGCGGCGCTAGTGTTTTGACAGAAGAGAGGGGGAGGTTTCGGGACAGGTGAGTAGGAGAGGAGAGAAAAGAGAGCAAGAGGGAGAGAGTGAGATGAGAGAGAAAACACTAAAAAAATGAGATGAAAAAATAATTTTTATTTGACCTAATCTAGTAATTTTCAACTATAAAATTAAAAATATGTTATTTGAACAACTTAACATTAAAAATTTTGGTACTTTAATAAGTTTGAAACCTTGACTTCCATTTGTCAAAATCCAAATATTAATTTGGACACCTAACACGAACTGATGAACATATCAACGCCTTGAAAAGTTCGACATTTCTCCCACTTCATCTTCGTCAATGTGTAGCTAGTGGATGACATAAACAGACAGTAATAGTTCAATAAAGATTGTAGTAACATATTTGATGTGAATATTTTACCTAGTCAATGGAACAATGAAGATGCAGGTAGCTTTGTATGCATCTCATTGGTAACAAACCGCTTCGTAAGGAGTGAAATATTTGTTTGTATCGCCAGAACATAAGCATTACATTATTTTATTGAAATGACCATGGAAATCATCGCGGATTGTAAGGAACCTAAGTAAATTGTGGATTGATGATATTCCATAACCTCCTCAGTCATAGTATCAATCATCGACCGATTTTTCTGCAAATGCGATGCCGAGTCCAACAATTCCGCGCTCCTCTTCCACTCCGTTTCTGTCATCTCCTTCATCAACAAAACACGAATCCATCCTTCCAGTCGCTCTGCTTGCTCCACCCGCACCTCCAAGTCCCCCTACTGGCTCGCTTGGAGCAACATTAACAAACTTGGCAGCCTCATCATTCCTGGCAGAAAGAGCACCGATTCTTCGTCCCGCCACTCCGACTTAACCGAGGAGTCTCTCGACGCTCATAATAGAAGACAGGAAGCTATAATCTTCCGAGGCCACAATTTTGACATCGATGTGGACGATAAGAATGCCAAATGCAGTCCCTATTACAAAGGCCTCGTTGATTCATCTCTCGTCATCAACCGAGAGAGACAATACCAGAATCCAGTTCTCCCTAATACATCGTCCAGTCCCGGACGCGAAAGCCAAGCTACCACTGTCCACACTTCCACTTCCCTTTTGTCTTTCGTTCTGAAGATGCAGGAATGGGGTTCTTGCCTTTCCTTTTCTTTCAAATCCAGAGACACGTCAGCTTCTCCCGCCCAAGTCAACTCCAACCCACACCATTCTTCATCCTCCTCTTTAACTACTTTGTCCACAAATGTTGTCAACTTAGAGGAAAATAACAAAAAAGATTTCGTTGTTCTTTGCGAGAAGAAGCCATTGACAACAGTTGATAGATCAGAATCACAACCATCATCCGCCGCGGCTGAGATTCTTGTCGCGAAACATGATAATTGTGATCAAGAGAAGCCATTGAGGGAGAGAGTATCTGAATCAGAGCCACCAATTATGACCGACAATACAAATGATGATTGAAAGGATGCAATTGTAGAAATACCATCCGTAAGGGAGTTTATATGGGCAAACAAATATCAGCCCAAAGCTTTAAAAGATTTCATATGTAATCGCGATAAAGCACTTCAGTTGCAGGATCAGGTCCGTTGTTTTGACTGTAATCGGCTGCAATTGGTTATATATTTCGATTGGTTATTTCTGTTTTAGTGTCAAGTCTTAATTGGTTTGTTCTTTTAATAAAATCACCTGTATCCATATCTATATATTTGACTAATCCGAATTGAAAAAGAACTTTTACACCTGGGTGTCTAACTAGGTTTTCAAATTTTTACAGATGAAGGACAACGATTGCAATCATTTCATATTTGAAGGCCCGGCCGGAGTTGGGAAAAGAACCATGATCTTGGCTATGCTTCATGAATTCTATGGAGTGGAAAAAGTCAAGGTAACCTTGATCTTAAAATGATGAGATGAAGGTTATAGTTTCACAATTTTTAAAAACAAAATATTTATTGCATATGTTCTTTTGACAGGCCAGGGAAGAGCGCAAGATATTTCATCTCAAGGTAAGTCCTCTTCCACTTAATTTCACATTTAGATTGTGCCTAACTAGTCAAATTAAAGATTTATATATTTGAAGATAATATTTAATTTATACAACATATATTTAATTACATCTTTGCTAATGATTAATCTATCTGCTGTAATTAACAATACTGTTGAGAACTGGTAGGGTAAGTCAGTTGGCAGCATCCAAGTGAGAATGAAACTGTTCTCTGAACATGTAGAAGTGAACCTTTCCGATCTGAAAGGATATGAGAAGCATGTGATTGTGGAACTTATCAAAGAAACGCAGGACACTTTGTCCAACCAGGCTTCTCTATCAAAGCATGAAAATTGTCGTGGTAAACATATATATAACCACCTCTAATGTGACAAATCACATTACAATCTATTTTAAAAGCAAAAATGTCCCAACTATGGATTGAACTATTTGTTGCAGTTATAATTCTACACGATGCAGACAAGATTTCTACGGATGCATTGTTATATATCAAGTGGCTATTAGAAAGGTACAAAGGGTTCGCTAAGTTCTTCTTTTGCTGTAGTGATGCCTCAAAGCTTCAACCCATAATGAATCTTTGCTCTACTGTTCAG
>CAODLS010789504.1:0-20391 GCA_948243855.1 Flueggea neowawraea | reverse complement strand
ACTAAATAGGACTGACCAAATTAATTTCATTCATGAGCAAGACATAAACGAATTTTATGATGCTACGCTGCTATTAGTACAAGCACATCGTACTCACCTAATTAAACTACCAACACTGGAGCTACATGTTCTGACAGAATATTTATTTTGAAATATCATATATATCTTTTTGAAATTATATCAGAATTATTAATTAGATCGATGGAGAGAAGGGAAATGCATGCATGGGGCGCATGGCTAAGGCTAACCCAGAAGGCTCCAAAGACTTTCGACCAAAAAAGTCCACATTCTGGGACCTACCACACAAAAGTCCCCAATACTTTTCACCAACGGTGGGTCCACCTGGAGCAATTAATAGATACTTTATGATAATCTATAGAACGAATTAGAATGAAATTTTTTTGCTCCTGGTGCTGCATGTTTCAAAATATGCATTAAAAAAATTAATAAGTAATACGAAAATTAATGTGTGGAGATATATAATTATATTTAAAATTTATTAATTTAATTATTATTTATTAATTTATTTAATATATTTGTGAAGATATATACTAAAAATAGGTATAATTTTTTGGAATTAAAATATATATATTTTTTGAAAATGATCGGAATTTATATTTTAATAATTATTTAAATATTATATAGGTGGTCAACTGAAAATATCAACACAAAGATTGAACTGTGCGCAGTTTGAAGCTTCCAATTCATCAAAGATTGAGTATAAGAAATTAATTTTACTGTCAAAAAAATGTAAGAAATTAATTTAGTAGATCCTTGTAACAGAAAGGGGTTCTTACTCGTGAGTACACGTCATGAAGGCAGCTGATCCAAAGAGTTACACGTGGATGATGAATCACCTACTCTAACTAGCTTGCCCTTAACATTTTTTTAGAAAATAGGGATGAACGACGGTTTAATATTTTTTTAACCTTTTCAAGAATCGAGCCTAAAATATTTAACTATAAACATTAATTAATTATTATCAGGCTCAAAGGTTAGCTTATTCTTAACATTAATTACTCCAAAACTATGTTAGAAACACAAGTTGAATTATTCTTCTTCTGTTTTAACATGTATCTCCAACTCCAAAAAATTTACAAATTTGTTTGACAAATATAATATTTAATATTTTATTAAAAGACGAATTTTATTTTTTACTGTATAATTATTATAAATTATTAAAAAATTACACAAAAATATAAAATATATTACTCTTTTGAAACAAGTCCGTACAGTGATTGAGCCGGAGAAAGTCAGAAGGATGTAGAAACAACATAAACGGTTGGTAGTTTCGGAATACGGCCTACTTTTCTAACACTGGAGCTCAAATTCATTTCCAAACCAAATATGATAGAAATTTTGTAAGGAGATATCACATTTCATTATAAAGGCACGCAAAAAAAAAAAAAGTGGCATGACAAACATATACGGACGATCGGTCGTCCATAGCTCAGAGCAGGACGACATGTCATTTATGCATTTGCAGACGCTAGACGGGCATCTATTGAATCTCCGAACATGTAACAATAATAACAGACAAATCTCAGGCAAACAACGATGGGATACAGAGAGAAAAATGGCGGGAGAAGCAGAGACTGGTTCTGGAGAAACCCAAAATTGTTCCTTTGTTTGGGACGAAACCACTCAACTCTACTTCCACGCCAGGTTCGTTACTGTATCAAACTTTGAAACAAAAAAGTTCATAGTGTGATCCTTTCATTATTTTTTATCAAGAAAATTAAGAGCCTTTACATGAACTTACTTTATAATATATGTTAAAGTAGTGGATTCTATTACCATCCCGAGGAGGGGTGGTACTACAGCAGTAGAGACGGACCTTATTAGACGTTTGAGAACGGAAGTTATGTGCTTTTAGAATCCGGCGGTGTACGGTTTGTTATTTTTGTTGGTTTGTTTTGATCTGTTTGTGCTGATTGGCTGTTGTGTTGATTACTTTTCTTTATTCGCGAAGATTGATGGTGGTGTTGTGGGGGAGTCTGGTTCGAATGAGCTATGCGCACCATCTGTTTGTGATGAGCGTGCTTCAGGTGAGGTTTTCGGTGTTTATTTTCTGGGAATTGGAAGTTAATTTGTACCCTGTTTATGATGACATTAATTCAATTGTAAAAGGGTTTGGATTGGTAGTGGTGTTGACAGGTTGAAACTTGACACAAACATGTTAGGCTTAGTTGGGTAATGATATTGGTTAGGTTTTTTTTATTCAGTTTCATGTTAGTTTTATCGACAGGGCATGCTGACGGTGGTGGCAATCAAGCTCCTGAGCTTCCACCTCCACCATCTGAATGGTATGCTATGTTTGACATTAAAAACTCTTCACTTCCAAATCATATATCACTCCATTATGTTATTCTATTGATGTCTTTTCCTCAATTTAGGTTGGAAGAAACTTTGATTAATCTTTACCTCCCTGGTCATAACCAATCGGTCAATGCTCCTGATGATTCAACAGTTTCTTTTGACATTGACGGTGGGGTTTAACTTTCAGTGCCATGAGATATTGCAATATCTATATGTAACTTTTTGTTTTCTGACAGGAGCTCAATAGTTCCATGTTATTGACGTGCAGCAGATGATGATATTCACAAATTAGAAGAAGAAGATGGGATTGCAGGAGTTTGTGGCTCAACGGAACCAGAAGAAAGTATCATAGGTCAGGGCATTGACCCTCAATAAACTTATGTACCTCTCATTTCAGTTCATGTTGTAAGTGATCATTGTTTGGACTGAAGCAGGCTAGGTAGTCATCCTATTAATATCCAACTTGTTCTTTTCTTTTGCAGAGTATTCCAAGGAGGAAGAAAACTGGCGATTGCAGTATGGTCAAGTGGTTCATTCTGGGGAAGAATCAGTATTGGATTGTGTTGCTGTTGACTTGTGGGACTGGGAAATGGTCACAGATTCGAAGAAGGGTGGAAAGTGTCAAGCAGCTAGGTTAGCTGGTCGCCTGGTTAAGCAATCTAATAAACTTCATCCTTCCATGCCTTCTGGTGGTGGCCTGTTTAGAACAGCTCCAATATGCGAAGTGTATCTTGACCTGGTATGAGTTAGATCAGGTTTGGATTTTACCTCAGTTAGCGGACTTCACACATGCATTTCTTATCTTGGTATATTCTGCCAATGTATAGAAATTGCGTACTCCAAGTGCGAAATATTTGGCTTGTTAAAATTCTCCTTTTCTTTTCAGGGAAAGTATACAAATTGCATACTCCAAGTGCAAAATATTTGGCTTCTTCGCCAACTTATGATTCTTCCAATCCTACAAAATACTGGGGCTTCCCTGAATTATCAATGAGTGCTCCAATTTCCCAAACAAAATCAAGGGGGAAATCTGTGCCAAAATCAGCAGATTGCAAAGGAACATTCATCCCAACTGATGAACTCCATGAATCCAAATTGGTAACTTCTCAGAAGCATACTGAATTGATGTCATACATTATCTATCTGGTAGACACAGGGTTTTTGTTTATAAATACACGAGGAAGGGATTCCATTCCCAGATAAACATTCCTAAGCCAACATTCTCTATCATTCCCAATTATGCGCGAGAAGCTTGCTGAAAAACTAATCTTCAGCTCATGTTATTCAAAGGATTAGGCTCCTAAATTCTAGTGTTGGTGAAAACAGAATACCAGTTTCCTGAGTTGTATTAGTTGCCTTTGGTGATTGGAATAAATAGTTAAATGATAATAAGCCGACCTGTTGCTTGTTCATTATTTAGCACTTGCTTCTTTTCTGTCTTTATCAGTTATAACAACTAGGAAAACTTGCAATTTTTCTTAATGATGTTTAGAATATTGTTTCTTGATGCTTGTGCTGCACTTTTTCATGTACTTTTCCCTCAGCACAAAAGAGTTTATTAACTAATGAAATTGGCGGCTCATTGTCTACCATTTCTTCAGAGGAAGCAGCAGCTGAAGCCTTGGACATATCCTTTGGAACTGATAGTTATGCCAGAAAAATTCTCCAAAACATGGGCTGGAAGGAGGTATGTGTCTGTTGCCGTTAGACATTGAGTTTGATGACTTAAATTTTAACTTGTGTACCTTATTTTGAGTTTGGGAATTCATTTACAGCAGAACTGGAAATATTTGGGGCCAAAGGTGATTGCCTCTCTTTCCTAATCGATGGGAATTTTTCGGTCCCTAATTATCAGCATGCAACCATCGTTTTCTGGCCATGAATTTGTATCGTTCTTTGAAAACAGCTTGCCATGTATGGAGGAACCAATTTTGTGGATTTAATCTATTGTTGCTTTTCTTTGATGATTTCCTTAGGAAGAAGCTCTAGGCAAAACGACGAAGGGCTTGGTGGAACCTCTCAAACCAGTTGTAAATGTTGGCACCGCTGGATTGGGGTGGAAACAGAGCAGAAGAAACGACTAGGAAAACTACATATATGGAACTCTATGTTGCTACTCAGTTAGGCTGGACTCATTTAGAAAGCGTAGGATTTAGAAAAGCATATTACATATTACATGTTGAAAACATGCTATATGCGCTAATAGTGCCAAACAAGCTGTTGGTTAAAATGTCCAAATGTAGTTCTAAGAACTGACTGCATTTTTTTTGGTTGACTCAGACTACGTTTACTACCATAGCATATTGAATCAAAACTTCAACAGAGAAGCTCCAAAAGATACACGTTCGAAAAGAATTAAATAAACTAAATGGCAGTTTAATGTACAATGTACATACAAGAGGAAGCAGCACAACAAAAATGAAGTTTCACCAAAATTCTTAAAATTAATTGACATCATCAGTTTCCTGTTTCACTGTCGTAACTTCACCGCCGTTCCACTTCATGGCGGCGGAATCTTCAGTTTGTTCTGCTTCCACACTCTTCTGCGGCTGTGGCTGCTGCTCTTGCTCCTGCTTTAGCCTGTCAATTTCGCGATCCTTCTCCGCAAGTTTCTCTTGTAAAATAAGTACCTACAATTTTTGAGATAAGCAAACCCTGAATATCTTACACAAATGATTGTAAAGAAATGAACGGTTGGTGATGAAAATATTCAAAAGGATCCTTCAACGAGAGGATTAAGAAGGGAGACTCTGTGCTTCATATTCGAATATCATCAAATTCTTACTTATGACAGTTCACAACATCAACCACGAGATCGGCATGTTATACTAGAGAATTTGTCATTAAAAAATGAAAATCGCATGTTTATTGACTAAATACGAAAAAGGGTAAGGCATTGGCCCTGGGATGACTTGCCAATGCCAACGCTATATGATATACAAGAGTTTATGTTTAACAATCAGCAAAGGAGAAAGAAAGATAACGGCCATGTTCTGTATCAGGCCGTAAGGATTTCCAAACACCGGATACATCAAAATAGGCACCATAATAGGATGTTAGCCGAACTCAAAATTAACTTAATTTTGGTAAATGCCAATTCAAGAAGGTAAAGATGATAACCATTTCATTTGATTTCTCAACATCATTTGTCAGGCTCTCCATATGTTTGTATAATCCTGCAGAACAAGATAAAAAAAAGTTAAATTGGTTCAATTGACGAAAACAAATATTCCCCGTTCATATTCAGTTTAAATATACCGCAAA
Organism: Flueggea neowawraea; assembly: GCA_948243855.1. Taxonomy (NCBI): domain Eukaryota; kingdom Viridiplantae; phylum Streptophyta; class Magnoliopsida; order Malpighiales; family Phyllanthaceae; genus Flueggea; species Flueggea neowawraea. The sequence continues at coordinate 14,808 of CAODLS010789504.1, read as the reverse complement.
AGCAATAATAAGCGTATTATTCATGATTAAAAAATTTATCCTTCACAATCTCAATACTACTATGCCACATAAACCAAAAGGCATCGCACAAATACAGCCATGCAAAAGACTGGACTTCACAGCATTAGGAAGACGAAGGCTGTCACTGTGAGTCGGAAAGTGATTTATAGCTAATTGATTGCAATAGCTGACAAACTCCAAGCAAGAAGGCCAAAGTGCATAACAAATGCTCTTATTACCTGGCAACTCAATCCATTGCCAAAAGAGTACATATGTTGTACGTCTTACACAAGCTTATATTGTCTTATGTTGAATGAAATACAGTATAACTTACCTTTAAATTGAGATCTAAGCTTTGCATTTTCCGACTTCTGTATAGAAAGCTTCATTGCCAAATCATGCATCTGCAGACCAACAAATGAGAAGAATAAACCTTTGGTACAAATCTTGACTTAACAAAATATCCAAAGGAACAAATTTATAATCAGTGCAACTAAATCACACACAGTAATAATACCTTCCCTTCAGCGGCCTGATTTCCAATTTCCTCATTTTCCTCTTGCAGAGTTCTACACTTGGCCATGAGCATCTTCCCCATCTTGCTTTGGGGAGTGAAATTTACAGCTGCAATATTATCCTGCAGTTCTTTCACTTGTTTGTCCTTCTCCTCAACCAGATTCTGTTATCAATTAATTTAAACCATAAGAAACCATTCACAAATATATAAGGATGTCTTCAGATCCACTATTTGTCAAACAAGAAGTAATCAAGCAAGGCTGACTCAATCAATCAAGCAAGGATAACAGGAATACACAAGGAAAAATACCAATATTATCTGCAGAATCTTTGTCAAACCAGTTATCATCTTATGGATAATTTTCCAATCACGTCCAATGTCTACCAAGGATAACTTTGTGGCCAAATATCCGCACAAAAGTTCTTAACTTAGAAACTTGTAAAAAAAATCTTCAATTTCCAAAGCTAAGTAATCAGAGCACATATTATGAGCATAGAAATTTTTAATGAATTAATACCGAAAAGAACAAAAACTAAGGCAAACATAATTGCTCAGCCTCAAAATATGAGTTCAGAAATCAGACGAATTTCCATAAGTTTTTCTTTAATATTCATCAGCTTTGCAAAACATTTCTAGTTCCATCACTAATTTCTTCTTTCTTCTGAAAATGTACTCCATAATCCTCGTCTTTAGCATTTTTTTTATCCCGATACAAAATCAAGAGCCTATTGAAGCATCAGACTTAGCGTTATAGCAATAGTTTACTGTAACTGTTTCAATCCAATCTCTAGTGCTATTGTTGCTAGCATAAAGTAATATTCATAAAAAACTGATTACTGTAAATGGCAATCAATTTACAACTCAGCATGATGCTGAGATCCGTGATGCTAGATCCAATAAAATTCTAAAAAGAACAAAAAAATAAAAATAAAAGAAAAAGGTAAATGTGAGGAAAAAAGATTCAGAGATTCATTTCCAAACATCAACATTAGCACAAACCTTTAAGCGCGTGAATTCCTCATGAATTGCTGGATCCAGTAGCAACCTCCTTGCCTATTGGATCAACCAAAGGCAGATTATCGAGCAAATGTGAAAACAGAAATTCAACAAATATTAGACAAGAAAAGATATTTTTATATTATAAAATGTCTAGAACCACATAAATTTCACAAAATGAAATATAGCACATGTATTCAGCTGCATGAAACACTAATATTTCAACTTGTAGTATCAGAAAGCAAAGGACACGGTGGTATAATATGATGAAAAGTAGCACCAAAGACCATCCTATACCTATCCTGTTAAATGACAGCAATGAAAGGTTGATAACTTGAGTTTTTCCCATCAGGAAAAGAGATATAAGGTCCACATCGCCCCTTAATGGGTGTGGGGGTTATTTTAAATGCCTGCTGCAATAATTGAAGTTGAGCTAAAAATATATTTCGAGCAAAGCAAGCAAAGACAATGTTAATATTTCTAAATTTTAATGGAAAACTTTAAAATATTAGTCATTAAAGTACTTAATAGATTAATTTGACCAGCAAGGAGATTCAAATTAAGAAACAACCTACAGAGAGAGGGAAAAAAACCAAATTTGTATGGAATCAACAGTTCTTCATCACCTTTCTAAATATTACAAGGCATAATAATAATTTGACCAAAATGAAAAATTTCAACTCTCTTGATGATATTCTACTATTCATATCAAATCACTAGTTCTCTATGACCTTTCTAAATATAAAAGACAATAATAAATTTAACAAAATGAAAATTTTCAAATCAGTTAATACCTGCATCGATGGTGGCTTTAGTTGTGCTTTCAAATCCCAAACTGCAGACTACAAATATAAAAGAAAATTGAATTACAAAGGCAAGATATCAGATGTGATACAACAAGTAGATGTGGTCAAATAAAAATCCTATGCTACAACTGTGTTTATGTCAATAGAGGGGCAAAGAGAGGTCTACCCTCAGTTCTGATATCTCCTGCTCGCGTTTTGCAAATGTTACAATGAAAGCCGCTTCCTTTTTTTTAGCTTTTTCTAGCTGAAAAAAAAAAAGGAATAAAGTGCATGATATTTTGCTCAAAAAAAAATTCAACACAAAAATTAAGAAAGAAAATTAGAGTACCTGTTCTCTCAATGACTCCTCAGAGGATTTAAGGGTCTGAAGGTATTTTATCACTTGTTTAGGTTCTGCAGCATAATAAAATTTTAAGAGACTTTTGATATAGAACAGGCATAAACTAAATGAGTTGTCTAACCAATGACCACTGGACACCATGTCAAGATACATGCATTGCCTAAATGGCTAACCTGGAGAAGCCCCATTGGGTATGAATGACTCCTTCTCAAATGAAGCATGCCACTTCTCAATCTCAGATTTGGCTGCTTCAAGCTCACGCTGTAAACAAATAAACCATTACTATCAGAACATCTTTCAGCACAAAGCAGAAATGCAGCACAAATTGGTGGGAGAGGCAGAGAGTTCAAGATGCATGGAAGACAGAAAAGCATTCATTATTCAGGAATAAGGGAAATATAAATATAAGCTTCTTTCTCTGTTAGAATTCTCTTCTTCAATACTCACAATTCTAGAAGTTTTTTTTAAAAAAAGTGTAGATCCATAGGAAAGTGTAAACCACTTCCCTCAATGATGCTAAGGTGATCTTTATAATGATGAACTTCTTCACTAATATTAGATAAAAGTTATAAAAAGGAGGCCAAAATCCATTTTTTTCTGGACAGCAACTTCATAGAGTATCTTAAACTATTACTTAAAAAGTACACCATACTCTCTGAGTTCTTCCTACTGTTCACATTGTATATTTATCCTCTATCTTCTAATACCAGATCATTAAAATGGAAGTATTTTCACAGAAAACTGAAATTCCATTGAACAAGAGAGGCCGGGAGGTACAGAAACAAAAAACGAAAAGAGATAAATATAACGTACTTGGCAAGTTGCAAGAGTATCTTTACAATTTTCAAGGCTGCAAAAGAAAATTACAAACACAAGGAGAAAAAATATTAAAAAGGAACCAGACATTAACGATCAAAATTGTAGGCACTATTTTCAGCTTTCAAATTGAAATGAAAGTCATTTTAGATCTCATTATACCTCTCCCGAAGAGACAAAATCATCGTAGTTTCCTCTACCTTTGAACTACCCTGCTAAACAACAACACAACAGCTTCCATTCCTCAAGTCTCTTACAAAAAAAGACTTCAAATCAATGGATATAAATTCTCAACTTACATATGAACAACAGTATACAAATATAAAAGAAGAATATCAATAACCTTTTTGGAGCCAAAAATGTCATCCTCATCATCCTCCAGATCTGCAAAGCTCCTCTTATTACCTAAATTCCCTCACACATACACACAAAAGAATGCTAACTAATTGAAAAATCAATTCAATGTCGTTGTGGTAACAAAATCAAATTGAACAAACCTGAACGCCAGGTGTTGTGTGCGCCGGAAAAATCGCCGCCGAAATCGTCATCCTGCACATCCACCACCAATCACATTCAGAGTCTTCAGAAAAAACCCTAACAGAGAGATACATACCGATAGAGTGAAGTACGAGGCTTACGACGTCGTCGAGATGGTTGTGAGATGCCATGGAGGACGCAAAACCCTAAATTCTGTTTCTTTTTTTCAAGATGATATTGCGGGAGATTTTAGTGAAGCTGTAGTCGTGTAGTACTTTGTTGTTTTTTTTAATCAGCTTTGAAAGTACAACCTGGCAATGCCGGTGACTGGTGTTGAAGAGGTTTTAGCGCTTTGACGGGGCGGCCATGGGGGGCTGATCCGACGCGCTCCGTCACAGAGGTTTAATTTGAAGTTCGACGTGGCCAAAAAGTGTTGGTGAATTAAATTATTGATTTTAATTTCATATCTAATGACGGAAATAGCCTCAAGTAGATTCGTAGTCACAAGAGTTAGGGTATGGTGATGGGCTTTCGCCCACTTGACTAAGCCCATTAATTTTTTTCTCGGCCTTTAAGCGGAAAGTGTGAAGATTTGGTGATGGGCTCTTTGGGCTTCAATTTGGGTTCTCCTTCCCCCCAAATTGCATGTGCATCTTTTTAAAAACTCATAGAAAATAATATAAAAGCATTAAGTATTCCAAATGTTCATACATGCTATTCAATCACTTCATTACGAAATTTCATTTTCAAGGCATTAGTAGTTTATTTATGCTAATTTAAAAGATTTAAGATTAATAATTAGCATGTGAACTTTTTATTTGTTATGAAAAATATTTGTTATAAAAAAAATCTACTTGCTAAATAATTCTTTATTATTCAAAAAGAACATGTTAAATCTAATTTTTTAGTTTAGGCATATTATTTGGTCCTTGCGTCCGTCAATATAATTAGGAAGAAGCGATATCTTGTCTTAAATCCTTGAATTCCTTGTTTTCTTATTGCCCGTAAATAATTTGTTCAAGGTTTTATTTTTATGAAAAAGAAAGTGGACTAAAATGGAGACAATATAATTTGCCTAAATTAGATGGAAGATGTGATGATTAATGCTTTAGTACCCATAGCATCTACAAAGCTCAAAAACGTGGGAGCAAATTATGGCATCTTTTTGTGTTTTGTCAAAATGAAGCTTACTCTTCGTGGATAAACAAACTTAATTAGTTTGGAATTTTATATTTGTCTTAATTAACTACTATAACATGATGATATAATTTCTTTTGTCTGTCTCTATGAAAATGGAAAAAAAGCTCTGAGGAGTACTGATCACAGAGCCCTTAGTTTGATTTAATTTTAGCAACCATCTTAATTAATTGGCACATCATATCTTATAATATTGGTGAGTTTCGTCATGGAATACCTCAAGATTGGGATTCGAATCAGTTTTACAATTAAAATAGGAAATTCCAATATCTCTCCCTTTTCCTCTTTCCGTTGGCTTGACGAAAAGGGTTTTGTTCCATGAAATAATTTAGTTCAGCGTGATCAATTAGGTTGCCACCATTTAATTAAACACTCAACATTTGATTTAGTTCATAATTATATGAAAATCCAAATTGTTTTGGCCACGTCTACAATACATAAATAATTTCCGCTCATTCCGAGAGACGTCGATTTTAATTGTAACATTAGTATACTTTGTTATATAGTAAAATACTTGTGTGTTGAATAATTACACGTCGTTCCATATATATATTCCATGCAGGAAATACACTTTATCGTGACAAGAAAATATAAATATGTCTTCACTATAGGTTATGATGAACTTAAAACATTATATTAATCTTTTGCGATTTTACTCAAACATGTTGGCTTCCTTTAAATGTCTATGTCTAAATATTCCACGTTTAAAGGTTAAATTAGGTAATCACTTCCTAGAAGAAATTTGTAGTCGAAAAATAGTATAATAATGTGATGAAGGGATATGCATGAGAGATGCCTATTTTTTGAAATTCTAATTATAGTTCAAAGCCTCATGTTGCACGAGTTGGGGAATTTCCTATTAAATTTATTCCTTTTGGACTTAGATACTAATTAAAACATAATTAAACATACCTCTCTTCTTTTGGTTAGATATGGTTGATGAGATGAAGACAAACGACCTTTTCTCCAAATCTTCCTATGCAAGGACCAAAACAAGGAAAAACATGGCAATATAATTCTTATTTAGTACTAATTGTCATGGATCATCATGTTAATTAAAAAATAAAGTTGTTGGCTAATCTAATCCAAACCTCTATGTGTTTTAGGTATTATGAAAGTGAGACACTACATGCGGCCGAGTCCCAGAACTCCCTCGCCGTGATTGGCTCGTACATTGTGGGTCCCGCCGATACGGGCCACCTGTCATTCCATGATTGGTGAATAGCACGTGTGGTAGTACTCATCAAATTGGTCCACGTAATGTATTGTGTTTGATCCTCATGGGTGACAAAAGGGATAAGTTGACATAATTATGGTATATAGGAAAGAAATTGTTAGGGTTTGTCGGCAATGAAATGTCTAGAACAGTGTTGAAAGCATCAATTCAGGTTGGAATTTTTGGCCATGTATGCAACATGAAAAATGACCAACATTGTAGTTTGAGTCATAATTACGGAGAAACTGCTAAATTTTAGTATTATTTATAAAAATTTCATTCAAAAGAATTTCGCTGCCACCAATCATCATCTTGATTTCGGCATCAAGATATTAGGTAATTTAATTTAAAAAAATCTTTTTTTTATGGTTGGGAACTTACATATATATTTGTATATGTTTTTTTCTACTTTCACTAAAAATCAAATTTTCAAATTTAGCGATGTACTATATATTTTCATTGTTACAGTTTGTTACATATGGTTAAGTTTGTTGAAATAGAATTGAGGGAGAAAGAGGAATATTCTTAGGTTAGGTAGCCAAAATTTGGACTTGCGTAAGCTCTCACAATCGTGTTTTGCAATGATCTGTTAGGAGTTGTTGGCGATTTGATTCAGTTCATTAGGACTAAAACTTTCTTAACTTGTCAACTATGAATCAAGACAATATTGAAACAAAAGCTTTCTTTCCTTCCTTTTCTTATTCTAATTTTTCTTTTGATGACAGAAACGTTATCAAAGCAAACATACAACCTTATATAATTAACATAAAAGAATTACATGGGCTACGACGGTGTCTGTTTTGAGTTGATTGAATATATTTTGGTAAATTTAATAGATTACATTGTAAGAGCATCTTCAATGCTCTCTTTATATTTATAATCCTTTTTATTGTAAAGAGTAATCCTCGAAAATTTAACTTCAATGTATTATCTATATCATTCTTTATCTCCAAAAGTAAAATAAAGAGTGAGTTTTACTTTTCATATCCAACTAGCTTAAATGACTCTCTACTTTATGTCATTAATATTAACCATTGGACATCCCACTTGGTTAGAAGTTAATACTATTTGACTTGGCACTTTATGTCATTAATAAAATTTACACTTTCCAATACACATTATTCTTTGTCTCCGTTCTTATTTAATTATTTTTCTTCTTCCCTCGAATAGAAATTTGTTGTCTACAAATAAAGGGTTAAATTAAAGAGTAGCTTTGAAGGAGATTTGCATTTTTAATCAATATATATTTTATCGTGCTCTCTATTTTTATTCAAAGTGCTCTAAAAAATAGAGAGAACCATTAAAACAAATATTATCTAAAAAAGGTAAAAAATAAAACGTATTTTTAATAATTTTTTTGATAAATTGTAATAAATCGTACCTAAAACAAAACACCCCGCAAATAATTCGCTGAGAAAAACGACCATAAAATTTAAACCCATATAAACAATCGGAATCGTTGGGTCAATTTTATCCGACAAATATTCTCATTCAATTGCATATATTTTATTCTTGTTGTATAAGTCATTCACTTACAAAAAAAAATGACTTTCTTCTAATTCAAATGGCCTTCACTTAAAAAAATGACTTTCTTCTAATGACTTAATTATTTTCTAATTGAAGATTAGTGTCACACAAAAGAATTAAAGGGACATACAATGAAAAATGGTAACCTTTTTTTTGTCAGGTCATGGCATGGTGGCTTCTTAGTCATTATCTCATAATTAACATTGTTTTGAGCTAATGATGATAAAATCCTTTCTATATACGATCTATAAGTTACAAATTCAAACTTAAAATAGCTAGAGTTAAATTAACAGAAGCAAGGGCTTACATAGAGTTGGCAAATTAAAATCATCATATAACTAAAATTAAACTCCACATCTCATCAAATCACTCATCTCAGAAATAACTAATAATAAGTTACTTGATGAAATAAAAAAATATATATAATTCTCTTTTTAATAAGAACCTTATGGTTGTAAGGCTGTAGAGCCTTTTTTTTTAATAAGTCTTGAGTTAGAGTCCATATGGAGAAATTTTACAATTCGATATCTTCCGCAAAAGTTTTGTGCAATTAAATTTTTAGATACTTTGATATTTGGATATTAGCTAATCTTATTTAAAATAAATTTACTTTCAAATTTATATTTTTATTAAAAATAAATAAAATTAGCTAAAAATCGTCAGCACATACATCTAATCGAACCGATCGATACCTTATCGGGAGTCTTCCGAAAACTTTGAATAACATTCTCTTTTGATATCAAACAACAACAAAAAACCATAAAAATAGGAAAAAAGGAAGAATTGTGATAAAAACTTGCGAAGACATTGGACACTTTTTGTCGCATGCGAAGGGATGTGAATGAAAGGAAAGAAAGGAAGAGAGAAAGGGAGGGTCACATGTGAAACTAAAACACAGAAAGTGCTTCACTAAGTAGTGGCAAATTGATGAGAAATGCATGCAATATGGGGAACCAAATGGGACCCTATTGCCCATAGCTACTTCACTACTCCATTGTTGAGCAGTCAACCTCATTCCTCTCTTTTACACCTCTCCTTCCTCCAACAATGCCCATCATTTTCTTCCACTGCAAATCTTGAATTTCTTGCCCATCCAGACAATCCACAAATGTCAATGACAAGGTCTGGCTCAATACATAAATGTGGTATTTAGTTTTGGTAGACCGAGCCATAAATCACACAGAAATAGATCGTAAATGAATAGATTTAATAAAACACATACTAAAACAATAGAGAAATTGAAACGTTTTCCAGTAATCTCAATATATATTCATAAATAATAATGCCCCATAATACTAATTCAATATTCCAAAATCAAGCAACACCAAAAAGAAAAAGAAACCTTGATCAAAGAAAAGAAAAGAAAAAGAAAACCACTTTGTTGTTGTTGTCTCCAATTTTAGGTCCATTAAGCTATTACGATATTTTCATTTCTTCATTCACAATATACTGCATGTAATTATTGTCTCTAGAACTTCTAGATGCACTGGCACACGTGTGATTGCTTACATGAACGTTAATTTTGGTTGGTTATAATTTCTTCTCTTTTATTTTTTATTTTACCTTTTGATAGTCAATTATATGCTTGAGTTAAAAGCAATATGATTATGCATAATACAAGCAATGGCAAATTGAATTGTCGTTCCATCTATTATCATGCATTCGAAATGAATTTGGAATCAATTTGTTGGTTCACCAATAACAATTGACATCACCCCAACATATATATAGTGGGTCGGTTTGACACTTTGAGAAAAGGAAATAGTTGTTGAAATAAATATTAATACAAGTTGGTAAAAGTGAAATATAACTTTTCATTACTTAGTATTAGTGTAGTAAGTCTCAATTAGTATCATAAATCAAACAAGAAATGCATAATCTGCCATTTTTAATATTTTTTCTTGTAGTTAATGATGAAATTATATCCAAAATTTAACTTCTAAAACAATTTTAACTCATGTCACATTAGTTTAATGCATTTTTAGTGATCGCATCATTACTTAAGAGTACTTGTTAACTAAAATATTCAAATACACGAGTCGTTGATAATATATTCAAACGTAATTATATATTTGTATTATTTGTAGACAAACAGAGGCAAATTCACGATTACCCATGTCACTTAATTTACAAACATCCTTATGAACTCGGAACGTAGGTTGTTTGTTTGGTAAGAATATGAATTTGCCTTCATGGCCACTCACTTAAACTTCCTTGACGAGGAAGCCATAGTATGTGTGAACATGTTTTTGCTTTGTAGTCGAAGAAGACTAACAATTATATATTTAGTCAAAGAACAATTCTCAATGTGTTTTTTTTTTCAAGCCGAAAGGCTATATATGATTGGTAGGACACGTAGGTTATTAACCAAAACTTTTGATCTAAGTACTTGGGATTAATTAAGTGCCTTCATGAATAATACCTCCTGTAATATGATTAATGACAATATGATGCTATCAGTTTCAAAGAGTCTTGTTAATTTTTCTTACTAAACAAACATAAACAGCATTTTGTCCCTTAATTTGGAAATTAAGATTGCATAATTGTGCACCATATGTTTTCGTAACAATAAAGTCATAATAGGCTAATCGCGGCAACGTCAGATCAAACCAAACAAACTGTGAAAAGAATAAAGGGAGAAAAAAAAGAAAAATACTCCAATTGCAACCCATTTTTCACCACTTTCACTAGTTGTGCATAAATTTTTACTTCCTTTTTTGTAAATTAAAAAGAAAAAAGTGGATGGATTGGCCACTACTTCCACTATAAATGAACCAACTTTTTTTTCCTTTTTTATTCAATTTTTGTAAGCTATTGCGTCAATTGAAATTAAGTCTATAGGCTCGTTTGGTAAGTACAACATTTAGTATTTTATGTATTTAACATTTTATTAAAAGGCGTATTTTCTCTTTTTTTTTTACTATACAATCATTATCAATTATTATAAAAATTACACAAAATACACGAAATACTAATCCTTCCAAACAAAGCCTTATAAATATACTTTGACATGACATTGGAAAAAAAAATCTATGGCTAGGTTAACCGACGCCTACCAAATTGAAAAAGAAGATATTAATTTTGTTTGTTCCTTTAGTTGATTTAAGTTATTAGCAAAAAGTAGTGTTGCTTTTGTTTTTGGATGGGATATTGATTTGTAACGAGAATGAACTAAATTTAACCAAATTCCAATCAAAATTTATTAGATATATATTGTTGAGGAATAAGAAGATAATTTTATGAATTATGACATCATCTTAGAGTTCTTTTTAGTAAGATTTACGTCCAAAGCGTTGGCATGTAATGTAAGGCTCTCACTTTTAAGAATTGAAGCCATTTCACTTCATGGCAGACAGTAATAATTATTAAAAGAAAAAAAAAAGAAACAAACTTGTTAATTAGAGGGTTAATTATAGTAATTTTATAATTAATCAAATTGATTGGTTCTGGGCAATAATGAGAAAGAAAAGGCTTTGCAAATCATGTTGATGGCATATATAAAAGAAAGTAGTAGTTGATATATAGATCACGGTGGTTTAACCTACTTAAAATAGATCTTGCATCACCATATCATTCCCTCATATTTAAATATACAGTAAATTAGTCAATACTAAAAAAAGAGTCGAGTCCTGAACTCAGAGTTGATAACGCACACATCTAAAACGCGTAAGTTCCAAGTGGTGGGTGTATATATTAGTGGTGTGAGAAGAGAAACTAGTTCTCTTGGTGTCCAAGACTGTGAGCAATAAGCAAATAAAGGCTCGATGAAGGAGACATGGAAGTATTTGGCAGGCATTGCAGGGCCTAGTGGTTATGGCTCCAAATCAACTGCTGAACAAGTCACTGAAGATTGTGCTTCTTCACTCCCTCCCGACTTAACCGCCATAATCACCGGTTAGTGTTTCTGAAAAACCTCTCGTAACCTCAAATCAATTATTGTTTCACTGAAAACTTACATGCATGTATGCATACACTGTCAAACTTGTAACTTAGTGTTACTAGATTCGTCTCTAGCACTAAGATATCGAGTGTTTGATTTTTGGTGTTTTGGAACAATTAAAATGACTTACCAGCATACATGCTGGTAAACATGTCAGCTGGCTGCCTTTTAAATATTGTTCCTACCTGAGAAAAATCAGAACGTTTTCATGTTGTGGTTTCAGAGACATACATTCCAATCCTTCTGAAACTGCTTGTTGCTTTCTTCTCTTGTTCTTCTTCATTTTCTTCTTCTTCTTCTTCAAAGAAGTCACATGCATTAATGATCTCCTTTCAATTTTCAGACAAGTTTGATGGGGTTGTCCTAAGAACTTGTTGCATATTTTTCGTTAATTAATCATATGTTCGTTGGTTTCATACATATTTTTTTTATATGTTAAATGAAGAATTTTGGTAAGGAAAATCTGTAGATCACACAAAAATTTTGGATGGTTTCGGCCAACAATCAGTACATTCTACATGGTGGTATTATAAATTAGTGGTTCTTTTTTGCTGTTCCAAGATATGATTTTGTCTCTTTCGAACTCTCATTGGCTTCCCATATATGTACCAAATAATAATAAATAAGAATATTGTACCACCCTCTTTGTGCACCACTAATCATACACTCACATTTGTTTATCCAAATATAAACAAAGTTGCTCACCTGAATCATAATCATGCACAATACAGGATAATTTCACATTTATTAATTCTTTTTTGGCTGCAAATCAAAATAATTAATGATAAATTATTAAGTTTGACATAAAAAAGTGGTGTATAATGAAGGGGCAACGTCGGGAATTGGAGTGGAAACAGCAAGAGTAATGGCGAAGAGAGGGGTGAGAGTGGTGGTATCAGCAAGAGACATGAAAAAGGCTGTGGAAGTGAAGGAGATAATACAGAAAGAGTGTCCACAAGCTGAGATAATTGTGTTGGAGATTGATTTAAGCTCTCTTGCTTCTGTCAGGCGATTCTGCTCTGAGTTTCTTGCTTTAGGACTACCTCTTAACATTCTTATGTGAGTATCTACAATTATACTTAAGAATTTTTTTTTTGGTTTCAAATTTCTATTAATTTGAGGAATATAAAACCCCATTTTGCAGAAATAATGCAGGAGTATTCTCTAACAATTTGGAATTCTCTGAAGATAAAATCGAGATGACATTTGCCACAAATTACTTAGGTACGTAATAAGAATTTTTATTAAATATTATTATTATTTAATCCTAAAAAATAATAATCATTTATATACCATAAATATTGTCTAACAATACCCTTTTCTTTATTTTATCTTGTAATCAGAAAAATATTTATGTTTCTTTTCTCTTTTTATAAAGTGGAACGAGATGAGCAAAATTTCAGGGGAATAATGGAAAATGATGATTATGATTGCATAAAGTTAAAGAATTGATTACAACTTTAAAATCACAAATTTGTAAGTTAAAAAATCTATTCATAAACTACTAACTAAATTTCTTCCAAATCATGATTATATTGATTAAACGCAAAGCATAAAAGATCGTCCAATTATAATGTTGAAGTCCATGGCTCTTTTTATCTTATATTTCAAACTTGATGATAATTGATTCGTTTAAACATAAACAAAACAAAGTTTTGTGGTTATATTCATTGGACAAAAAAAGTTCATATTCTCTCGGGTAGAGTTACTGTTTATTATGGACTAAACAGTAGATAAGGGTCATTTTTTATGGCTAAACGTTGCTTTCTTTGTTGTTGAGTAATTTAGAACGACATTTCTTAGTGGTTTGAATAGAATTAAGACTTTTCTTTATTTAAAAGAGATTACGAAACTTTCTATGTATAATTGCTCTTAATTTGTCAACAAATTATCAGTTTAATAGGTAATATACTAGCTCTGAGTTATTAAATAATTGGTTCAATGGATAATATATTGGCTCGGAGTTATCAAAATATAAGATTTTAAGTTTTGAAAAAGTAATTATTTCAAACGGAAATTGTTTTTATGATCTTTTTAAAAATCTGATTATGTAATCTGATTCAAATAGAATTGAAAGACGTGTTTGGTTTGAGTAGACTAAGCAGTAGGTGGTAGAAGTGTATTTTATAGTGATATTTGACAAATTGTATAGTAAAAAATTGAGATATTAACACGTCCTTTAAAAATTGTAATATACTGAATTTACAATATATTTAATCAATATGGTAAAAATCTACCACGGTTGTCAATTCCATTTAAATCAAGATATTTTCTCTTCATCAATACTGAGATTTGGCTCCAGCAATACTCGGACAAGAGAAAAACATGGGAGACCTAAGTTCCAGTAGATGCTAAAAAATTGTCGTTAACTCGAAAATGGTTTTTTGGTGTGGACACAAAGTGTGTTATTTATCATAGTACATCAGCAAAGAACAAGTTTAATTTGATGACTCGTTGGATTCAACTGAATTTTGTTGATAATGAACAGGGCATTTTTTGTTGACGGAGTTGCTGCTAGAAAAAATGATTGAGACAGCAGAGAAGACAAACGTCCAAGGAAGGATCATAAATCTTTCCTCTGTAATTCACAGCTGGATTAAGAGAGAATGTTTCTGCTTCAATCAAATGTTAAACCCTAAAAAGTAAGATTTAGATTTCTCTTTCTTTTTCTCAAATATAAAATCATGAATAAATTGACCAGTTACCAAGTCACATGCAATGCTATAAGTAGGATTAACAACTTGGTCGAAAAATCCAAACTATAATTATGATATTATTTATTTGCTTAAGAATTAAGAAATTTAATTAATATCAAACAATTTATCTTACTTTATCTTAACAAATACCAAAATTTATTGATTTGTCAATTTTTTTAGCAGCTACAGTGCCACACGAGCATATGCTCAAACCAAATTGGCCAATCTATTGCATGCAAAGGAAATCGCCAGGCAACTGAAGGTACGAAAACGACGACTT
>CAODLS010789453.1:0-18943 GCA_948243855.1 Flueggea neowawraea | reverse complement strand
TGGTTAAACTAACCCCAATTAAACAGAAGCAAAAATATGGTAGTAGTAGGCAAATTCCAGCTACACAATTGACATATTTTCAGTTTTAACAAAAAAGGAAAGAGTACTTGTGCACCTTAGGTCCTAGCTAGGTTCGAGTCTCACTAGGGTAGTAGGATTATTAGAGTAGACTAGACTCAACCTTTCTTTAAAAAAAGAAAGAAAAACTCTCTCAATGACTATAATGTCAAAACAAACTGTTTCTTTGCTTCTTTTTTGGATATTGAGATTGTTTCATTGCTTCTTCTAAATATGATCTTTTAGCCATTCTTCTCTCCATCCCTTATTCACCTTAGCAATGAACTCTTCAATTCTCTTCTCCAAATTATCATCAAATTCATCACCATCTTCCCGATCGATTTCGCAGCAGTAATCGTTCCTATCCTCATCTTCATCGTAGCCATCACAGCCGCCATCAGATTCTTCAGAATTATCAATATCGTTATCGTTAACGTCATCGCCATTAATATCATCGTCATCCTCGATATCCTTAACATGGTCACATGTTTCATTTCCAATATATACAGGCTGAAAAGAAGGCCATATTTCATCAATTTCGTCAGAAGATGACGGCGGTCTATAGCTTCCGAGAAGAATAGCCAACATTATTGTATTAAGCAACGAAACCAAGAAAATAGGCGACGAAAAATTTGGAACCAAAGTAGCAGCTAAAGAAACAATTACGAACGCGATTATTGATAATATACCAATCGCCTTCATGCCCCAGTAAAAATTTTGGAGTGTTGACATTTTTGTGTATTACAATTATGCTTCTTAGGTTTATATATATATATAGATAGATAGATGTTATGATCGTATGATTATGAGTATAAGTAAGTAACATTCTGAGAAATAGTGAGGAGTTTCTTATTATATACTATAAATTATTGTTCATTGAAATTGAGATGGTTCATTTTGTCAAGTAATGGGAACTTCCAAGCACAGAATAGTAATTTACAAGAAATTTCGATAACATAAAAACCTGACCGGTGATTTGTGAGTTTAGAACATCCTACGATCTCATATATAATTCTTTATATATACATTTTGTTTCTAGATCTAGTTAAATTAAAACCTAAGTGACAAGTCACTTGGATTTGCTTGCTTGTTGTTTTAGTACGTTTACTTAGTCGTGATGTATACATGTTTTTCGTGGCGTATATTTTAGGATTATAATGGATTAAAATTTTAGTATGTCACTTAAGATTTTAATTAGGTGTAATTAAAGAATTGTTGTGCATCATGCTGCTTCGTCAAGATCACTCAATTGAGATATTATCCACTTTTAATCTGCTATTAATTATAATCTTGCCCTTAAAAAAGTTCAAAGAAGGGAGGTGATTAAAAGTAAATTTCGACTTCCAACTCTTTAATAGTGAAAGATACATGGCACAACATGAATGAATCGTTCGAGCCGAAAACCTCATATATTAGCACGCCAAAATGAAATCTTCGGAGAATCAGAAACTTCCTTGAACCTTTTTAAGCTAAGGGAACCAAACAATGAAGCTTCGCCGCATAACTTTCGGCATCTTACATCTTCAATGGTGACGAAAGTGACTGTGTAATAAAGTTTGTCATCTCTTGGAACATCCTTGTAATTGCCACCAACTTTAACCCCACTATGGACTAATTGAGCTGATCTGATCATTATATTTTTTCAGTTCTATGTTCTTTTTTGAATTTGTAAGTGAATTCTTTTTGCTTTTTTTTTTTTAGTTAAGCAACTAATAAAATTGTGAAGTTACATTTAATAGTGAACATTTTTATTGAGGTATTGCTAAGGAAAATGTCCATGCAGCAAAAGACGACCAATTTTGCTAGTTCGAGCAGTTTTCTTTTTTCAGTTGTATTCACGTTATTCTTATCACATTAAATTTTCCCAGAATATCAATAAGATTTTGTCAAAATTTTCTGCGTTTACTTTTGTAAGCCGTGCTTTCTAAGAATCACCATTAGTAAGGCTATTGATGAGCTTTTTCTGAAAAACATTTCAAAAATATATGACATATTCAATATTTTATTATACAATATATTTAATTTTTGAAATCTATCCTATTATTTCTTCCACCTAACATCAATCTATTAAAACCAAAAATTTTTAATGATAATTTTTTAAAAAAATCAATTTTTCTATCAAAATTTTAATTATCAGTTTTAAGTTTTTCTAAAGTGTTTTGACTTTTCTTCTCTTAACTAAAAGTCTCATGTGAGAATTTTAATATCTGGAAGAGACATACACCTAGCTAAAACTTGGATTAACATATCTGGATATAGTAATATGAAATTCAAAACTGTTGTAACCACATTCCGATCCAATATTTTTTTCACACAACACAGAAGGAATGTTTGAATCATGGCCTCATATATGATTTACCTCTCGAAGTTAAAGATATTCTTAAAATATCGCTCTTAATTTTTTGCGTATTCAAGTTACCTTTAATATTGGCAATCTCATACCAAGTTAGAGTAGTGGGAGTGCATCAGACGCGCATTTATGAGGTGGCAGCTGCAGGCCACGTCGAATTTGTAATCCAAGTCAGTTATTTTTTTGACGTGGCAAGTAACCCAATCCCTCCAAAACACACTGAGAACCCTCACCTATTCAATCCAATCTAATCCATTTCTTTTCAAACTATGGAGAAAACAACACTACTTATGGGAAACTAAACCTACAATCATATTTATAATTTTAATATAAATTTTGCTTCACATCAGTTAAATTAAAACCTATGTGACTAGTCATTTGAATTTTGCTTGTTATTTTTATTTTCTATATAATCGATTTTCATTCCTATTTTCATAAATTTTTGAACCAAACTACCCTTAATTGTGATAATATATACTTACAAGTAGATGTTTTGCATTGATTTGTTTCAACAATATTCATACGATAATTTAAATTAATGCAATTTTAAGAAAATATATAAGCACTGAATATAATTTAAAAGAATAGTTTGCTACAATTTTAAAGATTTAATCAATAAGGAGTTACCATATTCGTGGTTAAGAGTTGAATTCGAATAAAATTTTCCCGTTAAAAGAATAGGGTATAAATTTTTAAAAATAATTATATATTGAAATGTTGTCGAAACTCCTAGTAAAAAAAAAAAAGTAAAAAGTTGTCTACACTTCCTTCAACTGTAGTATTTTTGCCGACTGCCGTGTGGCTGTGACAACATTTCTTCCTAAAATACCCTCCCAGTGCCAGTCCCAACGTTCCAAAAAAAATTCAAACAGGGATTCGGTGCGCTTTTTCTCTGACCTTTCATGTCTTCTAGCCAGAGCTCTGCTGCAAGAATCTATTCTCCCTTCTGCATCAATCACTCACTTCATGCGGTCAAATTTGCATAAAAGAAACCCTAGGCCCTTAGCATCTACAAGTCCTTTCTCTCTTGTCTCTCGACTGAAATGCACTCCTACAGTTGCTTCTCCTAATTTGATGTGGTTAGGGTTTGGTTCTTCAGATGAAGAATTTGAAATCAGCAACACGTAACTTCAATTTGGATCTCATGTAGTTCAGAACAGAGTTGTTAATGCAGTGGCTTTTCAATTTCAGTGTCTTTGGACAGATTTAAAATCAAGAGACATCGGTATGGCGATATTAAAACACATGTTTTGTTTCGTTATTTCTTATTATCTTTGATGATTGTTTCCTTATCTCGGTTATATTTTACGGGTTATGTTTGTTTTTCTCCTTGTTGTCAACTGATGCTTATATGCTTAAAAGAGAAAACTCCTAAGAAGTGGAACATACTCATTTTACTTTGTCAATAACCATAAATAAATGTTACATGTATATAACGAAAGTTGGAAAATTTCTGCATGTTCATATTGGTGCATATAGTGCATTCTGTGTGTGTTCAATAGCAGAGTACAGGTAGCTGGTAATTTTCTATAGGCACTTTGATATCCTGAGTTTTGCTTTCTATAGTGTCTTTGAATTTAAACTGGGTTTTGCTTGATGGGTGTTTTGGTCGGGTTTTGTTTTCTTGTCGTGCTGAGAAAGTTGCAGGAAAAGATAGAAAATTGAATTTTTTAACATTTGAGAAGCAGGTAGCCGCTGGTTTTGAAATCTGCAAATTCCAGAAGCTGGATGCTTCATTTCTGCAGATTCCAACAGCTGGAATCTGCAGAAACTGCAGAAACCAACTGCTGTGTTTTGCACGTGCTGATTCCAGCAGGTGATTCTACATTGTCTGCACATTCCAGTTGCTGAAATCTGGAGAAAACGCAGAAGCCAGCAGCCATTTCAGCACATCGCAATTTTTTTCCATTTTAAATCATTTTTTTTTGTTCTTTGGCTTCCATTATTACTTGTTTTTCATATTTTTATTCTTGTCCATGGATTAAGGAGTTTATAGGTTGTTTAAATTCTGACTTCTTAATATGTTTGGCCTATGAAGCATATATGCTTGAACCCATTCATTCTTCTCTATGGTAATGTAGTTTCTAACAATATTTGATAATTTAAGATTAACTATCTAAAATAATTCAAGATATGTTACATAAGTGTGGTTTTTCACCGGTAGAAGTTTGATAGTGAAACAATATTTTACCTTTGGTTTGCACTCTGAAGCACAGGAGAAGTGTGATATTAGAATTTTATCACCCATTACAGGATCCACTTCTAGTTCCGTATGGTCTATTCCACATATAATGGTCTTACCTTACTCCACATATAATGGTCTTACCTTACTCCACATTGGTTGAGTTGGAAATTCTAGAAGTTAATTTGAAGAGTATTTCTGGTAGTTTCTTCTTTTTGTACTCTACATGTTTAGGTTATGGATCTTGTGCGTACTCATCTTTGTTATAGTATGCATTACTACTAAACAATCATTCAACAATCATTCTTAGAGTAAAATTGTGCTTTCTTTTCATACTCATTTATGTCACTAATCTGAAAGTTTAATTTTGAATATTAGGCCAGTTCCTGCCTGAAAACATGAAGATGTATATATCTGACCTCTACTTTTCTTGTAAAATAGAACATTTTGCATTGAATTAAACTAATTTCTTTGATATACGCATTTTTTCTGCATTTTCTGGTTTAGCAGATTTTTTTTCGGACAATTATTGTTGCTTTTGCATAGAAAGTTGAATGAATTAGTTAAAATTGAATAAACAAATTGATTCAACTTATTCTGTTTTGTTGCCTAGCAGACCTAGCTCTCTCAGTGCATAATTTTTGTTTGGATTTGGTCAGTGTAGCTGCTAAGGGAATTAACCTATAACAGAAGCAAATTTTGGCTGCCAAGGAAGGAACACTAAAAGGTAATGGGACTGGTTCATCATTTTATAGTTATTCCAAAGTCAGTTCTACCATTAGTGCTGAACAAATACAATTTTACAACTTAAGTGTCGTGTGCACCAACTTATTGTCAAAACATTCATGCTATTTGAATGTATATTCGCTTGACTGTTTAGGTTCATTTGGACATGGTTCACTAACAAATATCCGTTGATCAAGCGGTACTACAAGACAAAATTCAATGAAATTATTGTTGTTGTAACGGTATCATGGGACTTCCATTGTTAATGATATTATAACTACCATGTTTGCCATAAAATTCAGTATGGCATATGTGTATGCGGACATGATTTGACTTGAAATATTTGTTACATTGCATGAAGGTTTCTTATGGTGATTTGTTTGTGACATGGTTGACTTTGAATGATGACTTTTACCACTCAACATTGGTTACACATTCATTTTCCATATGCTTTAACATGCAGTTTTAATGTCAATTTTCATTTTTCACGTATTGCAGAGTGGCCAACGGAAGTTGATAGCAATGATGAATTCGAGGAAATGTTGTAGAGCAATGAATTTTTGCTTAAATTGAGTAATGCTTTGGTATATGTTGTGAGTGAATTTATGAGAAGCTTCATGTTAAATTGTACTAGATCATCTGCCAAACAACATAGCCGCTTGTGGTTGGAGAGATGTTTGACGACAACATTGGAGGTGGCATACAATTCAAGTACTTATTTTGAATGGATAGTGCAACATTGATGGATTTGATCAGTATATTGGAGAAGAAACACAGGTTACGTGGATTGAACAAGACACCAACTCGCACAATGGTTTGCATTTTCTTGCATATGGTCGCACATGATATTACAGTTAATCCAACAATGGTGACTTTCGGGTATAGTTTTAAGACAATATGGTAGATATTTCACACCGTACTACGCAACATGATCAATGGTGGAGCTATAATTTTGCTAAGGTGGGGTTTGAAGAGGTGGGGGATAAAACAGAGCAGGTGGAGCCGACGAGGATACCTTAAGAATTTGTGGTTGTAGACAACTGATGGGGTCAGTTGACCTCACTTGACCCGACCTGCTTTTGCTGATTGATAGTACATTTTAGAATTCGTTGCCAAGTCAATACAAAAACTATTTCGAGGTATGATAGTTATGGCTTAATTGCTTTTTGTTGCATCTCTAAATCATATTCACTTCTAGCAAATAGAATTGCATTGGTGCAATTGATAGTATGCATATCGTTGCTACAGTGAGTTTTGAGAAGTGAGTTTTTCATCAACTTAAAGGTGGAATAATTCCACAGATTGTTACTCAATATTTGGGTAATATGCACCATAGTCACTAACCTCACTTTTGTCATCAAAAGGCCACAACAAGATGCTAGTAGGATATTGAGTACATTTTGTATTTTGTTATTTGATTTTACAGACTTATATCTTTACTCATATATAGTATAGTAAATCATGTTTTGTTATATTGATTATTATTTATAAAGATGTATGTTTTGTTTATTATATTTATAATCTTGATTAATAAATGTTTTAAATGAATAAATTGAGTAGATGTTTTGATTATCGGATGCTTGTGCGAGATGGGCGGAGCTTATGGTTCGTTCGTCTCGTACGTTGATGATTGTCCGATTTCAGGTCGTGATAAAGGTGGTATCGAAGTTCTAGGTTTCGTAAGTCTGGGTTGGCTGTACAATATAGATATTCTTGATTAAGTAAGTCTATTTTGCCTCTATACCTCTCTAATTATTATTTTGATATTGTGACAATCATCTGTATTTTGACTTATACATATATGTTCCGTTTGTCTATTATTTGTAGATATGCCTCAACATCATTGGAGACTCAAGGTAGCTGCCAAGTGTGCATTTGCCTCTTTCGTTAGTCATTCTATAATTGGTCAGCCTGACTCGTAGAGTACACTGGAGGTTGCAACATCGTCATCTCAGCCACTGCTTATGGCCCAGTTAGATGTGCTTGAGTGTCTCGTTCGAGGTCTTGATCATATTAAGAGGTTTTTACTTGATCAGGCAGTTAGGGATCAAACAGCTGCAGCGCTACCACCCTACTGCCTATGGTATCACTAGTTCCTCCATCTCAGCTAGAAATGGTTGCAGTAGCAGCAACTGTAGCACCATGAATTGATGCTGGTTCTAGTCACAAAGTTTTTGAAGGTCGAACTCCCTAAATTTACGGGCAAGATAAGGGATAATCTCTATGATTTCATCTTTTCTGTAGAGCATTGTTTCAGAGCTCTAGACATGATGACGTTGCTAAGAAGATTAGACTTGTCACATTCTTACTAGATGACTGCGCTGCCTTGTGGTGGTAGGGTATGAAGACACGTGGGATTGTCTCATGGGCCGAATTCAATAATGAGCTCACACTATTTGTTTTTCCTCATAATATAAGGGACAAGAAGACGGATGAATTTAGTGATTTTAGACAGGAACAAGGTATGTTATGAGGACCGATTTAGAGAGTAGAGTAGATATGATCTAAAGGATTACCAGAACGAGGAGGCTTTGGCAAGCAAGTTTTAAAAGGGTTTGCTACCATGATTTGGTAGAGTATTGGCGACCTATGATTTGACTACAGTGAGGCAGATCGTTGAATTTGCTTGAGTTATGGAGTATATTGGAGAGATACACCTATGAGAGTTCAAGAGGGTGAAGACTGGGGGAGCTTTGAAAGGCTAGCAAGGTCGTAGTCAAGGAGAGTCAAAGTAGAGACATCAACATTCTTCTAAGGGGCATATATAGACTGAGAGTGCTTTGAGTGTTAGTGTAACGCAGCCAGTTGGGCGCGTTGAAGGTCATAGTTCAGGGAGTTTGTTTTCGCCTTATGCGACCTGTGCAAGAAGGCATCCTGGGTCATACAACAAGGTGACAAATAACTACTTTTGCTGTAGACAACTAGAATAGGGCACAAGATAGCTGAGTGTCCTCTCAAGCTTGCTATAGGAATACAAGCATGACAATTTGTAGTAGAAGGTTCAAGCATTGTCAGTACTGACACCGACAGAGGTGCAGAGGGTCGACAGAGGCTCAAAGAGCTGTGATCCCTATGGTAGAGGAGATAGGGTCAAAAGCTGTGGTCAGATTGCTCAGAGTTGCTCTGTAGGAGGACAAGTAGTATATCATCTGACACGTTAAAAGGTGCATGCCTTCAATGCGGCAGTGATTAATATGTTATTCATTTGTTATTCCATATTGAATGAATGAGTAATTTTCCAGTCATTGTCGCATTGAAGGCTTAGTCGTTGCCTCTGGCTCCTTTTTTGCCATAGGGACCACGTTCCCTTGAGCTTATGTCGGTTCTTCTTGCACTTCTGCCAATGCCAGTACTGATTGTACCTGAATCTCCTACTGTAGATTGCCCTGTGTAAGTCCCTATATCGAGCTTGAGAGGACATTCAGCTATCTTGTATCCTGACTGTCTGCAGTAGAAACAATTGCCTGTCGCCTTGTTAAATGTCCCAAGATGCCTTCTTCCACATGTAGCACAATGCATTTTTGGACTCCCAGATCTCTAACCCCTGACGCTCCTGGTTGGATGTGTTACACTGACACTCGGTGTACTTTCAGTCTGTTTGTGTCCCCTAGAAGAATGTTGGCATTTTTTTCTCCCATTGATCTCCCTGACTGTGACCCTGCTGGTCTCCAGAAGATCCATTGGTCTTCGCCCTTTTGTTGGACTCCCTACGGTTTCTCTCCTCAATGTATTACATCACTCAAACAGATTCAACGATTTGCCTTACTATAGTCAAATAATAGCTCGCCACCACCTTACCAAGTCGAGGCAACAACCTTTTCTGAAACTTTTTTGCCAGTGTTTCCTTACTCTAGTAGTCATCTAACGCATATCTATTCAACTCTTTAAATCGGTCCTCATAATCCATTACAAACTTACCTGGTTCCTGTCTGAATTCATTTAAATTGTTCGCCTTTTTGTCCTTTATACTCCGGAGAAGGACAAACGATGTGAGCTCATTTTTGAACTAGGCTTATGAGATAATTCCACATATCTCCATACCCTGCCACCACAATGCAACACAACCTGCTAATCTGATCTTTTCTGCATTGACAGTGATGTCGAGAGCTTTGAAATAACACTGTTTTGCAAATATGAAATCATACGGATCTTCTATCTTGCCCGCGAATCTAAGGGTTCGAGCTTTAAAGACTTGTGATATAACCAACATATATCCGTGGTACTACTGGTGCTGCCACTATAACCACTTCTGGTTGAGAAGGGAGGAACTGGTGATACCATAGACGGTGAGAGTGGGGGTGTTGTAGCTGTTGAAACTAGCTAATTTCTAGCTGCCTGACTAGAAAAAAAATCTCTTGATAAAATCCAAGACCTAGGCAATACGCACAAGCACATCCAACTGAGCCATAGTTAGCGGCTGAGGTGCCGGTATTGCAACCTTGGGTGTAATGTGTGAATCATGTTGATCAGCAACTGAATGAGCGGAGGCCTGGATAGCTACGCGCCTAGGCCTCCCACAAGGCTCCTACGACGTTGATTTATATCTACAAACAATAGACAAATGGAGTGTATGAATATGTCAGAATACAAATAATTATCACAGTACCAAGGTGTTCTTAGAAAGATATAGAGACAATTTAGACTGATTTGATCAAAGATACATATACTACACAATCGACCTAGATTTATGAAACATAGAATTTTGATACCATGTTTGTCATGACTTGAGATTGGATCATAATCGATGTATGAGGCGAACTAAAGGCTGAGTCTATTTCGTACAAGTATCAGAGAATCAAATATTCTACCTAACTTATTTATTGTAAACTATTTATTAAACCAAACATAAATAATACAAATACATTTTATATGTATGAAAATATATGAGTATAACAAAATAATATCATAATAACGAGTATAAAAAATTTGTGAGTAAATTAGACTAACTAAAATACAAAATGTATACTTAGTAATCCACTAGCAATTCGGTGTAGAGTTCTAACACAAAAACAAAGGGCCCAACCAAGAGGATACTCACTGTCTAAAGAAGTTGTCTCACTGAGATCGAGGTATCAGATGATTGTTGAATGTTAAAAGTGTACTGGAAATGTTAAGAAGGGGTGAGTAAAATTTAGTGAGGGACAATTCTCTAGAGTGCCTATAGGACAATACATAAACTGTTTTAAAAATATTTCAAAAATATACAATACATATATATGCATATATAACATAATATACAAGCTATGTATATAAATACTTTTTTGAAAATATTTTCAAAACAATTCGCACTTAAAACAAAGAGCATATAGTCAGATAGTATATCTCGTACTAGATATATATTTCATATAGCAAAGTCTAATAAGGGACCATAAATAGACAGAATTAGAGTTGTGGACTAATGCCACCAGAAAAAATTATGTGTATAGCTGAACACAGTTACCAATTTATCCTGTAACTAAGGCCTTAAGAGAGCAATAGTATACCAAAGGTTACGTACTCCATACTTAAGTGTCACATATCAGACTACAATATCAATTAATAAATACATAGCAAACGAGTATGCAGATCAGAAGGTTTGTTACAGAAATAAATATATAATAATAATTTCCCAAACAATATTTTGATTTAGAGATATCACATAAGGTAGATTTTAAATTTCCAAACTTTTAATTAGTCCATTTTACGGGGTATAATCTAAACACAATAAAAACATATAAGATCAGAAAGACATAGTGTATGTATCTAGAGATGATATTCAACTCACTTGGATGTTCAAACTAAATGATCAAGTCACATATTACTAGTAGGTAGCTGATCACCACGGTAGGTACAAGAAATTGAAACAAACAAATGACCAAATTAGAATCAAATATGTTACTGTGGCACTGTGGAATTACTAAAATATGTGGAATACAAATGCAAACCCAATCCTCGACAGTGTCGAAAAGTTTATTGCAATCGAAGATCTAACACTCTCGTCTCGAAAACCGAACATTTCATAAAATTACAGGTTAGTACCTCGGTTTTTATAAAATTACACTTTTGTACCGAAATCATAGCAAATTTTGAATCAGTGAAAAACCCAAGGAAATTTACCAATCAACCGCTAAACTTTTTGGAATTTATGTATCCATCCTTGAAATATTTTGTAAGCATAATTTGGACCTCAAATCCTCAAGAATTTACAATCTAGTTTTTGCGACAAAAATTTATTAAAAAATGTTACAAAATTTTCACACACCGACACTCATCATTAAAAATATCTTAAATCATCAATCAATCATATTTATTCATGAAAACCATTCATCAATTTCATCAAATAATTAATAAATAATCAAAAACTCATTAATTCTTCCAACAAAATTTCTGATCACATAAAATGCTCTTCAATCTCCAAAATCAAACTCAAACCTTTTCAAGTCCATGTTTTCCCATCAAAATCAGTCATAACCTAACTCAAATTCATCATCAAACCAACTAATATATCATCCAAAAATTCGGACACCTAATTAATCCCAACCAAAAATGCACATTCAACACAACTGAACAAAAACCACACCTTTCCTACACTCAATCCAACATAATCCATCAAAATTCATCATTAATTCCATCAAAATCAAGCAAGAAATCCAAATTCTAGACTTAAATTCATCATCTAAACTCAACTCAATAAACTCATATCATAAATCATGAAAAAGAAGAAAGAAAAGAGAAAAATGAGAGATTCTTACCTCAATTTAATGCAAGAAATGAAGTGAAGGCAATGAGAGGATGAGAGACAAATTTGAGGAGTATGGGTGAGTATGAATGTGATTTGAAGTGAAATGAATGAAGAGGGGTCGGGTTTTAAAGTTTTGGAGTGGAAGACTCCAAAATGCACTGTTTTTAGATGCCACTATATTTTTTTTTTCAAATAGTCAAAGAACTTAAATTATTCTAAAACATTCATCATCTATTGTTTGAATCAAGACTCCAAGGATCTGAATAAAAAAACTTTAACTGCCAATAAATTGAAGATCAGATTGAAATTAAACGAGTTCTTATAATAATTGTGCTCTATCATATCATCCTGACAAAGCCAACAAAGTTGTCGATGCTCTAAGTACAAAGTCAATGGGGATTTTTGCCCATATTGCAGTCGAGAAGCGACCAGTAGTGTCTGAATAGCAAAGGTTAAATGAAATTGGGGTTGGGTTACAGTTAAATGATTCAGGAGTGTTGTTGGGACACATTGAAGCGAGTCCTATTTTGTTAAATCAGATTCGAGAAACTCAAAAGGAGGATGCCGATATTCAGAGTTTGATTGAGAAAGTTAAGTCATTTGATATACTTAGGTTTTGTCTTAATAATGATGGAGTTCTATGGTTTGACCAGAGGTTGTGCATACCATTTGTAGTTGGTTTATGCAAAGAGATTATGATTGAGGGTCACAGTTCTGTATATTCTGTACACCTGAGATACATTAAGAAGGATTGTGATCTTCGAGAATCTTATTGGTGGCCAGATATGAAGAAAGATATAAGTGAGGTTGTCAGCTGATGTTCAACCTACTAGCAAGTTAAGTTTGAGCATTAATGTCTTTCGGGGTTGTTGCAACAAATGTTTCTCCTATCATGGAAATGCGATCATATCATGATGGATTTTGTGGTTGGGCTATCATGAACCGATTAACCAAGTCCGCATAATTTCTCCTTATTAAGATGATCTATGGAGCGACACAACTAACGAAGTTATATGTTGATATAATTGTATGTTTGCATGGTTTGCTAGTTTTCATAGTGTCTGATAGGGGATTTCAGTTTGTCTATCACTTTTGGTGTAAACTGCAGAAAGAGTTATGTACTCGATTGGATTTCAACACTGCCTTCCATTTGGACAACAATGGGCAATCTGAGCGTGTGATTCAAACTTTGGAGGATTGTTGAGAGCATATGCTGTAAATTTTGTTGAGAGTTGGATTCTCATTTTCCATAAGTGGAGTTCGCATATAATAACTTGTACTATTTGTATATTTGCATGGTGCCATGTGAAGTATGGTAAGAAGTGTAGATCTCTATTGTGTTTAACCTAGGTTGGAGAAAGAGAGCATTTGAGGGTAGATCTTATTTTGGAGACTATCAAGAAAGTCAGGCTCATTTAGTAACGGATGCAAACTGTGCATAGTCGCCAAAATAGTTATGCTGACCTAAAGCATAAATATTTGGAGTTTGCAGTTGGAGATAATGTATTTCTTAAAGTATTATCGGTGAAGGGCGTAATGAGATTTGGGAAGAAGGACAAAATAAGCACGAGATACATTAGGCGTAATGACTTGTCTTATGACGAGGCTCCAGTAAGAATGGTTGATTGGCAAGTTAAGAAACACTTGAACAAAGAGATAGCTTCAGTGAAAGTCATTTAGAGACATCATTTAGATGAAGATGCCATTTAGGAGGCTGAGGATGAGATGCAACACAAATATATGCTTTTGTTCGACTCTGTAGACCATCACATCAATATCTTCTATCTTTGTTTCTGCATATTCTGTATCATTTCTACAAGTATATATACAAGTGAGTTAGAACGATTATAGGATATAGTTTATTTTTCTTTGGTTATTATGATAAGATTATGGGTTATAATAACGAGGCTTCAGTAAGAATGGTTGATTGGCAAGTTAAGAAACTTTTGAACAAAGAGATAGCTTTAGTGAAAGTCATTTAGAGACATCATTTAGATGAGGAGGTCACTTGGGAGGCTAATGATGAGATGCAGCAAAAATATATGCATTTGTTCTACCATGTAGACCATTAGGTTAGTATCTTCTATCTCTGTTTCTGCATATTCTGTATCATTTCTACATGTCTGCATACAAGTGAGTTAGAATGATTATAGAATATAGTTTATTCCTCTATGGTTATTATGATAAGATTCTAGGTTATAATTTAATTTGGAGATTTAAGTTTGGTTTTGACTTTGATCTGATTTGTTTGAAAATTTGAGGATGAAATTTTTTTAAGAAGGGAAGTACGTAACATTTCATCTGATTACGAGTAGGTTCCCTGTAATATTTCATTCAATTTCGATCTAATCTTGGGTGTCTAGGATGTTGATTCCCTTCTTGAGGATGTTTAATGATGATTATTTTTGAAAGGTTAGGCATTGTTGAGCCCCAGGAATGACTATATGATTAATATAAAGAGTAGTTAAATAAGAAGATTTGATCATACAACCATCATTAAGAACATTAGCATCACACCTGTTTTTGATGTGAAATTTTGAATTATTAGCAATAGAAAGACTTTCAAGAGTTGAAAATTAAAACCGTTTTGGAACAATTCATTCATTGATACGGTTTAAATCTGCACATATATCAAATAAAACAACTGCATCAATTTCAAAATCATTTGAAAATGAAAGTTTTATTGTGACAATATATTTTCTGGAAGTGATTTCTTTTAAAAGATATCAGAAATATTTAGGAACTAGTGGAGATTGTGAATTGGTTTGATGATTTTGATCAATAGAGTTATCTTCTATTTTATCTTCTAAAGTTTTAGAAAGAAGAAGTTGGATACTTTCATTATGTTTGTCTTTTTTTTAGTTGTTTAAGCTCAATTTTGACAGATTTAATTTCCTTTTGTAATTATTGGATAATAGGTATTGTGTTTTTTGTCTTTTTGTATTTTTTAAGAATATTTGTAAGATTATAGGAACTAGGTTTTGGAGAAGAAACAACAGGAGAAACCTGTTGAGACGAGGATTATTCTTGAAGAGATTGACACAATTTTTTTTAATATTTCTTTTGTTTGATAGGATATTCGATTTGTTGGATAACATCTAAGATAAACTTTTGGTATTTGGAAATAACATTAATCTGTTTGGATAGAGACTAGGAATCAAAGGAAGATGAAGTAAAACTGGCAATTAATTCATCAATTTGGAGTCTTTCTTCGGAATCTAAAGACATCAAAGGCTCTGACTCAGAAGAATCAATAAGAAGGGTTTCCATTTTGTGAAAAATATTATCATCTAGGTGGAATTCCTTGATTTGTTTGTTAAGACAACAATATTTGGATCTATGACCCTATCACACCCTGTCCTGTGATATAACCATTATATAATATAATGGTATCATCTTAAAACATGTATTTATACAGATCATTCATATCCAAGTATACATACAAAAATTTTCAAACAAAACACATAAATAGATTTAACAAAAGTATTGACAACACTTAATGGATCCTCGCAAAACTATATGTACAATGGTAACATGATGCAGAGGAGAGAGTGTGAGACTCAACCGGATGACCTGTGCTCCATATATATAAGTTAATCAGTCTTACACTTGATCAATTCCCAAAAACTGTATATGCTAAAAACTTAGAAAAATATTTGTATTTTATATGAGTCGCAACTCAATGAGTATAAATCATCATAGATTAAATTTAGTTAAGCACAAATATTAAATATATAATCAGATAACTGCAATATACAAACATGTGCATATGACTATGTATTTCATTTTATTTGTTGTGACCAACCAAGCCAAATACCACCCCGGGATTTCTTTATATTTGTATAGTTGTCTGGCTAATGCCGTATGAAATTGACCCAAAGGTCGAATATGAATTTGACCCATAGGTCCAGTATAAATCGCGAATAAAAGAGTCAAATGGTTACAACTCCTTTATTAAGTCCAATATGTAGCCAACATCTAATCATATAACCAATGTACATATAATGCATTTCAATCTGTATACGTAATCAACATTCTCTATATATCTAGATTACAAATCATAAGTGATTCACAACTTATAGTATATGACACATATAAGCAAGTAATCATACATTTATCCATGTATTCACATCTAGATAATCATTTCAACTAGCACATACATGTATACAAATCATATAACACACATTTTGAACTTAGTCTCAAGTTCATACTCACTTGAGCCTCTGTTATATGTGCTAAACACCAGGATCCTCTAGTTCTCCAATCCACAAGTATTTGGGACCTTTGGATCTACACATTATGTATATTAATATCAAATACAATTTTCTGTGAAAATTATGAACTAGTTTTTAAATACGAATTCTTAGTTTAATCTCAACCGTCCAGTCAATGTTCTATTTAACAATTATGGAGTTACAAGTTTCCAATTAACTTAATATAAGTTTTCTTTGAAAGTAGACATCTTAAGCTTTCTGTACATATAAAGTATGAATCGTAATTCATTTTGTATAATTTACAGTGAATTATTGAAGGCAGACCAGTTGCTGTTCTGTTTCCTCTTGAGGACAGATTTGGCATCAATTAGTATTTTAATCATAGTTCATTCATTTCAGCACCAAATTGAGATCTGTAAATTGATTCCAAAACTAAAGACACGTATCTTGCTAAGGTATAAATCATGTTGTCTAGTTATGTCCACAGAGGATGCAGTAAATTCTGAAATCTACACCGTAAGCTGGAGCTAGACAGAATGACCTTTGTCTAGTTTTTTATTCATTGATTTACCTACACAAGTTGAAATCAAGAATGGTTTGTTCTCTTAGATGCTAGATTCACATATAATTGTTTCTGGAAAATATCAAATCCTAATTCAAAACGTGTCAATCTGGGTAGGTTTTAAAATGAAACCTATGACTCAAGCTGTGTTCTGCATATCATCTACCATGACCAGTGTTACCCAAACTTTTATATCTTATTACACACATGGATTTAAGATGTGAAATTGTAGAGTCACATAAAAGACATAATCGTCTACAACTTTTTTGTTTTAGCCGTTTCCAAATAAAGTCTCTACGGTTCTCAAAATTACCATTCAAACAGACTACTCTTACTAGATTCAGAATCTGGCCAGTTCCTACTATTTTGGCCATAACAATCAAAATATTTAAAATGGTTTAAAATGTTTTACAGGCATACAATAGATACATAAATATACAACTTGTATTCTTTGAGGTATCTTAGAATCCATCTCTATCAGTTTCGAAAATTAAGAGGAAGCAGACTGTTGTAAAGAGTTCTAAGTTTCCAGAATTATCTTTTACTTAATCTTGCTTGATTTCCACGTTGATGAGGGCTTATCTTTGTGTGAGAAATTGTTCTACAGAGATGAGAAGTTTGAAGTTTCGTGTGAGAGTTTGGAGGTTCTGTGTGTGTGTGTGTGTGTGTGTGTTCTTTTTTGCCAAGGAAAAAAGTGTTTATGCATCCTAATTCATTTTGCCGATTCATGCCACCTCTTCCTATAATTTCTCTCTTTAATTCATTATACTCAATTTGTTTTGGACAGGTGTTTAGCTGATTTTGCAGCCGTGGACAGATCTCTATTGTTCACAAACACACATGTCCAATTTGGATGAGCATCTTGGAGGGTTTGACACCTAGATATCCAATTTACCTTCTAAGTTCCAATCTCTCAATTGTTTACCTTTTAG
The DNA here is from genome assembly GCA_948243855.1 of Flueggea neowawraea. Taxonomy (NCBI): domain Eukaryota; kingdom Viridiplantae; phylum Streptophyta; class Magnoliopsida; order Malpighiales; family Phyllanthaceae; genus Flueggea; species Flueggea neowawraea. The sequence goes on along the minus strand of CAODLS010789453.1, from coordinate 1,199 downwards.
TCCCTAGTTTGTTTGATTTCACGAGTTTTATTTTCTATTTTCAGTCCTATTTATTATCTTTGAACCTATTAAAACACCTAATAATATTTCCTCTCTTATTACAAATACAATATCATACTTTTAATCGACACTTGTCCCAGTCATACTATTGTACTTAAAAATTATCTTCTAAATAATTATGTAAGTATTCACCTCTCAATCTTAATTATAAATATGTGAAATGATTCCTACATGAAAATGTTTTATGCAATGCAAGTATCAAACAAATATATGCTATGCATGATAATTTTGGGTTGGGGTGTTACAAACCCTTTCTTCCACACTTATAATAAGTGATATCTTTAAGAGACTTTTTTTGAACTAGTTTTTGGTTTTAACTTTGGTTTTGAAGATTTGGAAGATTGACTCCTGGGTAGTGAAGACTCAGGCTTGGTCCTAATATGAAGAATGCAATGACACTTTCAAGAGGGGGTGAATTGGATTTTTAGCAAGTTAAAAATTTTGTTGAAAATTCTTTGCAAAATAAAGTAAATAACAAATTTCTTTTAAATCGAAATCAAAGTCAAATGTGGAAGCTTTAAAGATCCAATCCACTCACTCAATAATAAATCAAATGCAAATGTAAATCAAATAAAGATAGTAAAGGAGAGTAAGGGAGAGAGAAATCAAAGCCCGATGTTTATAGTGGTTTGGTCCTCTTGACCTACATCCACTCTTCTAGATTCACTAAAGAGTTCAATCAACTATCTCCTCACTTCCGGGTGGAGGGAAACCGTTTACAACACTTGTTTTGCGGGATAAACAAGCAAACCGTTACACCTTATTTTTGCGGGCTCTACAAGAAAACCGTTCACCTAGTTTTTACGGGCTGAACTAGAAAACCGTTACCATCTGTTTTCAGGACAAAACAAGCAAACCACACATCTAGTTTTTGCGGGATCTACTAGAAAATCGTTCACTAGTTTTTACGGGATCAACTAGGAAACCAAAACTCTAATTTTCTAAGGCTCACTTAGAAAAACATTTCTACCCCAAGGAAACAACCTTGCTTGTTACAAATTTAACCCAAAGATATTGCAAACTGTAAGCTCACTCAAACCCAGAAATATATGCAAGTATAATAGCTCAAATGGGTTATAAAGGTAGAGAAGAGAGATAGAGTGAATAACAATTCTTAGCAATGGTATCTCTTTTTTTTT
>CAODLS010789387.1:0-21050 GCA_948243855.1 Flueggea neowawraea | reverse complement strand
GCCATGAGGTGCCTCTGGTCACGGCCGTGACCATGCTTTGGCCCTCCAACAGTGCTTCGCGCATCGCCGATCTTTGCACCCTTTGACCCGATTGTTTAGGCACTTTCTTCCATCAACCTTCCAACTTCAAAAACATGTTTTACATGCCTTTTTCATCTATTTTTCATCCAATTCCAGGAATTCTTCATAACCCTACAAAATCACAAAAATGTATAAATACATCGACAATTAAACAATTGTAAGGCAAAAATGTTATATTTTTATGCTTGAATTATTATGTAGATTTAGGACACATTAGGGTGAACCTAAATCGGGACAAGTGCATGAGGTTTTTCCCTATTCCATTGTATTTTGATTGAGAATGCAAAGCACTGTCATAAGGGTTTTCTAAGTAACAAGGAGTACTCATCACAAATGAGCAGTTTTCGCATAAAAAGAAAAACTTCGTTTATGGTGGAAACCTCAATACTTGCGAAAGCACAAAAGTTTATGAACCCTTAATATACTGACTGTGTTTGTAGCACCCACAAAAAAAATGGTGAAAGCAATAAAAAGAAAAAAAGGATAATGAAATAAAATTTGAAGAAAAAAAGCATTCATGATTGAAAAAGAATGATGCCGAGTTTGCTCCAAAACAAAAGAAAAATGTACTTCAAATTTAGCAATTTGTGAGATGAACATTAGAGATGCCAATGGACTGGGCATTTCATAGTTGTAACTCTCGGAATTTTCACTTCTCAATGCCAATATTTGTTCCTTTTATTGATGAATAGCATGGTTTTATTTTCTTAATCATTTTACTCGCATGCTTGCATAATATAATAATGCTTTGGCCTCTTAAATTCAAATTTATATTCTTTCTTTGGAATTGAGATTGGTTTTCTTGGGGAAAATAAAATGAGTAAGTGTGGGGGAGTTTTATATGTCTTAAATTTACATAATAATTCAAGCATAAAAGTATAGCATTTTTGCACCATTTGTACTTGATTATTGATGAATTTACACACTTTTCATTTTTTGTGTTGGGTGATGAGGAATGCATGGAATTGGATGAAAAAGACGTGAAAAAGGCATGGAAAATATTTTTTTGAAGTTTGATCAATGGAAGAAAGTGTGACGAAAACCGGCCCAAAGGGGGTATTCATGTCGCGCGAAATGTCGTTGGAGGACCAAACCATGGTCACGGCCGTGACCACCAGGCCATCACGGCCGTGAATGGAAACTAAGAGACATCACAGCCGTGACCTCCTCAATGTCACAGTAGTAACCCTCACAAAAAAGGACAAAATAACTTAGTGGTTTTGGGTGAAGAAGTGGGCAAACATTGGTCAAAAAGTGGACAAAAGTCGACACCAAGTGTACAACAAGTAGGCAACTTGCATATATCAACTAGAAATTGGTGGAAACGAAGTGGACACAGGTGTACAAGTGGTGTACACAATTTGAGAAAATATGGACAAAAGGAGTACACCAAAGTTGTCTTCAAATGGATAAAGTGTACAACTTGTGTACATCAAATGGCCAAATTGTACATCAAGTGGACAACTTGCCATTCGTGAAGGCATGAAAATGCCTATAAATACTCTTCATATGTGCATCAAAGGGGGAATCCAACCATTGAGCATATTTTTATATCTTTGTTCTTTCACTTGGAAGAACATTATTGTTAAGAGATGGAAAGCATGCTTCAAGCGTGATGATTTCTCTCGAAGGCTACCTAGAGAGGATCCTCTATATCTAATTTTTGTCATTTCTCTCTTTATATTTATAGTTGTTGCCATTATTCATGTTGAACTTTATTGTCTTATTTTGTTGCACAAAATCACGGTAGCTTAACTATTTTGTTAGAACTTAAAGATGTAGACCTTAACATCTATATTCTATATTGATGAATGATAGTTGTGCTTTCATTGCCATATTCATAGTATATATATTATTGTACTTTCAATGCCATATATGTTGTAATTTTTGGATTTGATTTAATGACATGTTTTAATTGAATATCATTATGCTTGATCACCATAGTGGTGTTTGTAAAAAATTTAGTGGAAGGATCGAAAAGAGAAGGCTAGATGAGGTTGACATGCATTAAACTTGTTAGGTTATGTAATATACATATTGATGCCAACGAGGTGTTCGATGAAATTCCCAATAGAACTTAATGAGTCTAGTTTAGTTAGATGAGGCCGACAAAACCTTCTAATAAATGTAGACATAGCTTAAATGAACTCGAAAGAGGCTTTAAGTGTTAACATGAGAGAACACTAATATCCTATAACCCATTCATAACATCTAGCAAAAAGGAGTCTTGGTTAAATCTTTAAAGTCCTAATGTTTATCTTATTATTTGATATTTTATATTTCATGTTTCTTATTTCAAAATACCAAAAACATCATTTCCTTGTGTATTTTCAATCCCAATATGACAATCCAAGAGGGGGTGAATTGGATTTAAGGTAGAACTTTGAAAATTTTAAAAAATCCTTTTGAACAGTAAGTTGAAAAAAAAAACAGAAACTTAGTCCAACACACTTTCATAATAAATGAACTTTAGAATAATAAAGAGATGAAGAGATAAAAGAGAGAAGTCCTCAATTTATAGTGGTTCGATCCTCTTTGACATACATCCACTCCTCTAGCTCACTAGAAAGTTTGAATCAACTAACTCTACCTCGCTTTTGGGTGGAGGAAAAAACTGTTACAATTCCTTATTTTGAGGGCTCACAAGACACCGATTACACACTTGTTTTCAGGCCAAAACAAGAAACCCAACACTACTTTTCCTAGGCTCTCTAACAACCACTTTTATTTTTTAAGCCTTAAAAAAGCAAACATATACTACCCTTAAGCAATAAAACCAAATCTTGAATACAAGTGGATTCTCAAAATAAATTTAGTGATGTCACACCAACTCAATAACTAAAATACAAAGCAAAGTTCACTTGGTATAAGAATGTAATTAAGCACAAAGAGAGAGAAAGTCAAGAATCGATTTTGTAAAGCTTGGGCACAATCTTAGAAAGTCTCTCTACTTTCTTCAATTCCGGATGGCTCTATTTATAGGGAGTCTCTGAAATATAGTCGTTGTACCTCTGAAGTAGCCGTTAATGTCATTGGCATTACCCTGCGTTCTTCATTGTCAATGTGTGTTCTTCAAGTATGTCCACAAAGATCAGCGTGAGTAGAACATCATTAACGTGTGTTGTCAATGCTCCAAACTTTTTGTTTGAAAACCATCTTCCATCAGCATTCCTAGATGATCATCAACGTGCCTTGAAAATATCTTCAATGCATCTTAGCAAGTAATCAGCATGTGTTGTCGAGCTTTAAATATCGTACCTTTGAAACTGACATCACATCATACTTGGGAATATTCAATTTTTAAATTCCCGATGAGCATATCTAATTTTTTGCCATCTAACCAACATATCGTCCATGTGATTTGTTCCTCTACAATGTGTGTTCTTGAATGCTTCATAAAAATGATGCCTTTACTCATCAATGGACGTTCTTGGGTCATCTAAATTTTTCTTAAGATGAAAAAATTGTTGCGCCTTCGATGAATTTGAGGAGTAACCTTGACAACATGCCTTAGTGATCATTAGCGCGCTCTAACGATTACCAAAAATCATATGAGAGCAAGTTTGCGCATCTTGATTCATCAGAGTTTCCAACAATGATAGAAATAGCTTCCATAATTGTAGAGGCACCATTAGTGCAGACTCATAAGTCATTAGCGGGCGTTGATTCCATTTTATATTTGAGTCAGTGTGAGCACAAGTCTATTAGCGTGTGTTGAAGGAGATCAACGTTCCTTCCTTAACTTTTTCAGTTGTTTTATAAATCATCGTCAGAACTTAGACGAATTTTACATGTTGTCCATAAAATGACTCAACAATGTCCCCCTTTTTGATGATTAAAAAACCACTTAAGAGTTTAGCACTCCTCCTCAGTTTATGCACATGTTCTTAAAACTTAAATTCATGGAAATTTTATCAAGGTTAAAAACCTTGTCACTTTGTTAAATTTAATATAAACTCTCAATATTACTCCCCCTTTTTTGTCATAGATCAAAAAGGTAAACAAGTGACACGAACAATAGAAACATTCAAAGATTAAAAAATATAAGCAATCATTGAAATCAAAGACATTCATTGCAAGTTATAGACAAACATTTGTATCAAAAGATAACTTAGATCAAAAAATACACATAGACAAAATATGATATGAATGAGTATTGTTTAAACAAAATATGTAAGATGTGGATCGATGAAACTGAAATCAAGCTTTTGATGTCGATGGAGACTGAGCTTCGGATGGATCCACACTTGGCTCATTGAGGTTTAAATCCTTTTGATCACTATCTTATTCATCAACATCCCTTGAATTATCCTCTGATAAAATGATAGCAATTGTTTGGCCTGAAACCTTGCCTGTGATTTGCATAATCTCAAGACTAATGGATTTTTCTTGCTAGATTACTGTCACTTAAACACTTTGTTTCTCTTGCACTTGAACTTCACCAATTACGGATTGAGCTAGAGAACCAACATTCTCAGCCACTGTGGATTGAAATTCTGTGAAGTTCGTGGTTTACACATTGTGCTCTAAAATGGTGTGCTCAGAATCATGTTGTTCTTGCACTTGTGCCTCAGCTTCTTCTTCTTCCATCATTGAGGCAACAACTTGGTGACTCATTTCTAGCACTTCCTCATTCAATCTAGAAGTAGTTGGGTCAAAAGATGACTTTTCGTGTTGAGGAGTTGTTGAGCTTGATGGAATGTCCTTTTGAGGCAAAGAAAATGTAGGAATTTCCACCTCTTCAAAGATTTTTATGGTTCTCATACTTTCCATGCTCTTATACATCAATGTTTAAAGCTCCTCCATTTGAAACAACTTCTCTTCGGCTTGAGTTTTGAACTCCAAAAATTCTCCCCTAGTGACATTCTTCCCTTCTTTTCTTCCTTCACCAATTTCCACACTTGGCTTAATGATCTTCTATGGTTCATCAACAACCTTTTTGAAAATCATTTCCTCCGGTGTAGGCCCATGTTTCTCATCCTTATTATTGACAAAAACATCATTGCTTTTAAGGTAAGGATGATACACAAACCCTCTATTCACATTTTTGAAAAGGCTCATGCTCTTCAAATTTTATTGTCTAGCCTTGTGAGTTTCGACAAATTGCTCCTCTTTGAACTCACTAAAATTGACTTTGAAATGTCCAAAGATCTTTGTCAAGTGACTAGCATATGGAATGCTTTCCTTCCTTTACTTTGTTAAGTTCCCAAACGTCGATTCGTTGAAGCTTCTGACTTTCTCCATTATGAAGTTCAACACCATGATTGAGAAGTGAATTGATCATCTAGTCATCAACAAATAGATGGTTATCTCATCTTGAAAGGTCGTCATAGCTTGAGTGTGAGACCATAGATTGGCAACTTTGGCTAGAGCAAAATGCATCATCCCCCAATCAACTCCTAGATCGTTTTGATCTAATAATTCCACATCCACTTCAATGACTCCAAACTTGTTCAACAAAAGCTTCTGGACTTCATCCCTGTCCACAGCCATTATGTTTCCCTCTTCATCAATAAATTCCTTTTCTTTTTCTTTCCCTTTTCTTCAGAATACAACCATTGATAGGTAGCTTGAAAAGCTTATGAAGCAACTCATCCATGACACAAATTTCTTTCCCATTCACTAGGCTTTTCAGTCCCACTTCAAATTCAATGCTCAATTTACCATCTTCAATATGATCTTAATAAATGCTAGCATTAGCATAAAATTCTCTAACAAGATCTGGATGATAATTCCTACTTTCCTCACAAAATTCCTTCAACCCATACTTCTTGAAATTAGAAATTAAATCTAAACCCCCTTCCTTCAAACTTCTAAAATCAAACACTTGGCAATCCGACAAATTACACAATTCTAGCCATGCTCCTCACAATAGGATTCAAATGGCGCATATGTAATCTCCTCCTCTATCACTTATAATGGAAGTAATAGTATACCCTTTTTCATTTTGCACATTTTTGCTATGTGACAAAAATTCATGAAATGCCTCATTCTTGTGAGCAAGAAAGAATACCCAAGTGAATCTAGAATAATCATCTACAATGAAAAAACAATATGCTTTACCTCCTAAAGTCAAGGTGCTTATGGGACCAAACAAATCCATATGTAATAACTCTAATGGTCTAGATGTAGAGATAATGTTATTGGTATGAAATGAAGACTTTGAATGCTTTCCCATGACACATGCATTGAAAACTAAGTCTTTCCCAAATTTGAGCTTATGCAATCCTTTAACCAAATCATGCTTGCTCAATTTAGAGACCATATGCATACTAGCATGTCCTAGCCTCTTATGCCACAACCAAGTGTCATTGTTTACAACAACTAAGCATTTTTCATTGAAGGATTTTGTGTCAAATAAATCAACAACATATATATTATTGTATCTAGAGCCAACAAGCAAAGCAACATCATGATCATCATATACCACACATTTAGAAGGTTCAAACACAACTTTGTAATTTTTGTCACAAAATTGGCTAATGCTCAACAAGTTGTGTTTTAAACCATCAACAAGCAAAACTTCATCAATAGTTGGTTTTGGACCAACTTTACCTTCACCAATTATCTTAACATTTCCATTATCACCGAAAGTAACATACCTCCATTTCTAGGTAAGATGTGTGAAAACAAGGCTTTATCTCCTGTCATATGATGAGAACATCCACTGTCAAGATACCACACATTCTTCTTTGCCTTTTCTCTCATGCAAACCTACAAGGACACATCAAGCTTTTAAATTGGTACCAAAATCTTTTTGGGTCCTTTTAGGTTAGTTCTCACTAGGTTAGGTAAGATTGTTCATTTTAGAACCCAAATATTCTTTATCCCAACATACCTAGGATGTTTTAGCTTGCAAGAGTTAGCATAATGTCCATGCATATTACAATATGAACAAGAATTATCAATCATAGAACCTTCTCTCACAAACATCAGTTTTGAAGATTTTCTAGTAGTGAAAGGTGTGTAGCCTAAGCCATACTTGGATAAGGATTGCATTTGAGAACCTAAGAGTTTTTGAAGGTTTTCTTTTTCCTTTGTGAGCTTTGTGGCAATGTTTGAAATTTTTTCAACTTCTTTCTTTAAAATAAAAATTTCTTTAATCAAAGTCATTTTCTCATTGTTCAAAACATTCATTTGTGCACTAAGAGCATTTGAACTTTTCTTCAATGAAACATACTTTGCACCAATTTTGTGAACTTCATCAAGAAGATCATTAAAAGCATCATGCAATTCATCAAGTGTATAGTTTTCAATTACCTCATCATCACTTGCATTTTCCTCTATTGCCATCAAGCACAAGTTTGCCATTTCCTTCATTTCTTCTTCTTCTTCTTCTTCTTCTTCTTCTTCTTCTTCTTCTTCTTCTTCTTCTTCTTCTTTTTCTTCTTCTTCTTCTTCTTCTTCTTCTTCTTTTTTCTTCTTCTTCTTCTTCTTCCTCCTCCTCCTCCTCCTCCTCCTCCTCCTCTTCTTCTTCTTCTTCTTCTTCTTCTTCTTCTTCCGAGCTTAATTCATCATTATCACTCCAAGTGGCCTTCATTGACTTTCCTTTCTTCATTTTGGAAAATTTGGAGTACTTTTTGACAAGGGGCAATCTTGTTTCACATGATCTAGTTTGTTACACTTGTAACAAATTATGTAGATTTCCTTTTCGGAATCCTTCTTGAACTCCTTCTTTGATTCGTCTTTTGAAGATTGATCTTTGAGCTTCCTCCAATTTTTCTTTTTCTTCATGAACCTTTTGCATCTCCTTGCATACATTGTTGTTCTTCATCGTCCTCATCTTCGGTTTCTTAAACCTTGGATTTTAGAGCCATGGCTTTTCTTCTGTCACTTTTTGATGACTCTGTGTGATCTTCAAGTAATACCATTTCATAAGTTAGAAGAGATCCTAGCAACTCCTCCAAAGGTAGGACATTTAGATTATTGGCTTGCACAATAGCATCTTTCTTGGTGCCCCAAGATTTTGGTAGGGCTCTTAGAATCTTTCTTACAAGTTCATAATTGGAGTAAGTCTTCCCAAGTGCCTTTAGTCCATTTAAGATGTTGTTGAATCTATCAAACATCTTTTGAATACTTTCACCTTCCTTCACCTTGAATAACTCATATTTATCCACAAGAAGAGAGACTTTGTTTTCTTTGACTTGGCTTGTTCCCTCATATGTAACCTCCAATGTTCTCCAAATTTTGTGGGTTGTGGAACATTGTTGCACCTTGTTGAATTACGTTTTGCTTAGAGCAAAAAATAGTATGTGCATATCTTTGTTATTATAGCAAATCATCTTTTTGTCATACTTAGTACATTTTCATTTTGGCTTCAAAGTTTAAACCCCATCAATTGTTTTCTTTGGAATGTAAGGACCATTTTCCACTGCATCTCATACCTATTCAGCTTCACATTTTAAGAATACCATAATCCGAGTTTTCCTGTAAACGTACTCACTATCATCAAATAAAGGAGCACGATTAATAAATAGACCTTCATACTTAGACATGTCTCCAAAGGATGCCATTTTTTGGATCTTTGAAATCAAGGTGTTTAACCCTTAAATTTGAGCACATAAGCTTTGATACCAATTGTAATCCCAATATGGCAATCCAAAAGGGGATGAATTAGATTTAAGTTTGAACTTTGAAAACTTTAAAAATCTTTTTCAATAATAAGTTGAAAACAAAACATAAACTTAATCCAACACAGTTCCACAATAAATGAACTTAAGATTAATAAAGATATGAATGGATAGACGAGAGAAGTCCTCGATTTATAGTGGTTCAATCCTCTTTGACCTACTTCTACTCCTCTAGCTCACTAGAGAGTTTGAATCCATTAACTCTTCCTTACTTTCGGGTGTATGAAAAAAACCGTTACAAGTCCTTGTTTTGCGAGCTCACAAGAAACCGATTACACACTTGTTTTTAGGGCAAAACAATAAAACCAACACTAGTTTTCCTATGCTATTTAGCAACCACTCTTATTTTTCAAGGCTTCAACAAGCAAACCTACACTACCCTCAAACTTTAAAACCAAAGCTCCAATACTAGTGGATTCTCAAAATGAATTCAGTGATCTCACACCAACTCAATAACTGAAATGCAAAGAAAGGCTCAGTTGGTATAGGAATGTAAGTAAGCTCAAAGAGAGAGATTGTCAAGAATTGATTTTACAAAGCTTGGGCACAATCTTGGAAACTCTCTCTACTTTCTTCAATTATGGACGACTCTATTTATAGGGAGTCTCTAAAATATAGCTGTCGTATCCCAAAACTATTCGTTGTGAAAGATGAGAAACATTCTGATATTAAATGACATCATTGGCATTAATGTGTGTTCATCACTGTGAGCATTCTTCAAGTATGTCCTCAAAGATCACCATGTGTAGAACATCATTAACGCATGTTGTCAATGCTCCAAACTTTCTGTTTGAAAACCATCTTCCATCAACGTTCCTACATGATCATCAGAGTGCCTTGATAATATCTTCAAAACGCCTTAGCAAGTATTTAGTGTGCATTATTGAACTTTAAAGATTGTAGCTTTGAAACTGACATCACCTCGTACTTTGGGAATATTCAATTTTTAAATTCCTCAGGAGTGTATTTGATTTGTCACCATCTGACCGACACATCGTGAATGCGTGTTGTTCCTCTACAACGTGAGTTCTTGAATGCTTCATAAAAATGATGCCTTTACTCATCAACGGACGTTCACGGGTCATCAATGTTATCCTCAAGACGAAAACTTTGCTGCGGCTTCGATGAATCTAAGGAGTAACCTTGACAAAACGCCTTAGTGATCATTAGCGCGCTCTAACAATTTCCCATAAATCATTCGAGAGCAAGTCCGCATGTTCTTGATTCATCAGAGTTTTCAACAATGATAGAAATAGCTTCCAGAACTGTAGAGGCGCCATCAGTACGCCCTTATAAGTCATTAGCAGGTGTTGATGCCATTTTAGATTTGAGTCAGTGTGAGGGCACGTCTATCAGCGTGTGTTGAAGGAGATCAATGTTCCTTGATTAACTTCTTAAGCTTTATCAACGTTCGTTGTACATCATCAACGTTCCTTGCTTAACTTTTTCATTTGTTTTATAAATCATCATCAAAACTTAGGCAAATTTTACATGTTGTCCATAAAATGGCTCAACATATTTTATCTTCTTGCATGAATCAATCACAATTAGCACTTGTCCCTGTGGGTTCGACACCCTAAGAATACTCCTAAGGTTATTTTATTACTACATCGATACTCGTGCACTTGGGAGGCATCAATCATCTCTTCCTACAAGTACTGCATAGAGAAAACTTGCCTCTATTAAGAGATCATTCAGAGGATCTCATGCCCACACTTTTCTTAGCATTAACAATACGCTCGTGTCTATTAGCGATGTGTTCAAGGTAACTCGCAGGAATCATAACTAAAGGTTGTTGCTAAGGAGGTGGTGCCTTAACCTCCAGATGGTTCAAATCCCTTTGTTCCGCTACTTAGTTGTCGACGGCTTCAGTGACTACACGCGAAATGTCCATATCTATAACTGTAACAGAGAACAAAATGTGTATACAGAGATTAGAATGCTAATAATTGTCACAGTACCAGAGAAACTCTCAAAAAGATATACATAGGCAAATAAGACTTACTCGATTAAAGATACCTAAGATCAACAACTGACCGAGAGTTATAAAACTTAATGCTCTGATACACCTTTGTCACGACCCAAAATTGGACCATGATTGGCGTGCGAGGCAAACTGAACCGAAGGTCAAGCCTATCCCGCACAAGCCTCAAATAATCATAACTTATTACCAAAATTTATTTCAAACAATTGAAAAATCGTTTTAATTTAAATAAGCAGGTAGAAATCTAAATTCCTTTAAAAAATAAATTTTCATAATAATAATATTTTTAAATAATAAATCATAATAAATGACAAATAAATATACAGAACCATACCCCTACAAGTATCCAGTGTGGAACATCTAATACAAAAGACGGTATGGGGCCCAAACAAGAGGGCACTCACTATGGCTTCTGAATACCTCACTGAGTGATGAATACCGAATGCTCAATATCAAAAAAAAAATTACCTGAAAAGGGAAGAGGTGAGTAAACTCAGTGGGGAAACGACATTCTAGATCGCCTCTAGGACCAAACATAAGCTGTTTCTAAAACCTTTTTGAAAATACCACATGCACGTATATAATTATACACTATTAGTATACACTCGTATACATACTGATAATAATTCAAAATTCATTGCAACAACTTTTTCACATAGATGACAAACGGCATACAGTCAAGCATGATAGTTAATATATCAGAAAACCGACAAAGCATGCAACATGCATGCATACAAACTCACCTTATGCAGACCATATAAAATTCTATGTTACTATCATATACAGAACTAAGCATATCTAATAATCACTTATTATACACCCGTATTATATTAGAACTGTACAAACAAGATTAGATTAGAGTAAACTAGCAGCCTTAAAAGCCTAAACGATATCTGGCTCTAAAGGGCTACTTCTTCACCCTAAGGGTCTTAAAACTATAACAGACATAATTGATCAAAGAATATATCTGGGAACATTGCAGTTCACGAACTCCAGCAAAATATGCCCCTCATACTTCATCACAAATATACAACGGGGTTAGGAACCATTTTAATCTTCTTAATTGATAGATTAATTAATTAGTCAACATGGATGACTGAATTGATAGAACAAATTCTGCGGTTCCGATTTACTTTGACCATATCTAGTATATATAGATTAGTCAACATCTCTATGGTCTTATTTGCGTTTGTAATACTTTTGACTACATGGATGACTGAATTTGGGACTGTACTTGTAAGAGTCTTAGAAGTACGGAAGACGAGCATGCTTATTCTGAATAGATCAACCGATAAAATATTGGTGTGAACATATGACTGTGTATGACACCTATGTCCTATGACAGCTGCAAAGCAGACAAGGTTTGGGAAAAACCAAAAATAACATAAAATACCCATACATATAAAAAAAATTAATAATTATTTATGGAATGGAATTGGAAGATCTTCACAAAGCATGTGAAGAAGAAAATAATAAACAAAAAGAAGCATGTTCAATCAGGTCCGGAAGATCCGAGGCAAGATCTTGGTGGCGCAAAAAAAGGGCAAGGAAATGTATATGAAATATTCCAACATTAAGTTTGTCAATACTTTCCTCATCTCTGAACTTATCTGAGTATACCCATCATCACTCATTGCAGCTTCATCTTTTTGTCTCAGTGTTATGTGTCCACTGATGGATGGAGGTTTGTATGGACACTTAGAGACATGGAGGCCTTGTCCTTATTAATGTCAAGCGTTTTCCAAAAAATTGTTTATTCATTATTTTTGTTTTGTTGTGTTGAGTTGTGTTTTGTTGAATGCTTTCAGGAATAAGCAATAAGAGCAAGTCAAACAATACTTGTCATGTTCCTCAAATTACTATTGTTTAATCTATTTTGTATCTTAAATAGTATTAGAATTTGTCCAATGGTCTACCTTTTAACTTATTCATGAATATTTTAATATCAATTTTTTTAAAAAAAATTGTGAATAGTAATTCCATATTTATGTAGAGTTGTTCTTCACTCATCTCTCTATTTTTTTTATTTGGTAGTAAAGTAGTAATTAATAAGATGAAAAAATAGATCATGGTCAAATTTAAAGATAAATATTAGTCAAATTTTGAATTAAATTAATATATATATATAATAACTATGGAGTTTTCCTGACAAATGTCTCTTTAATTGATTGACAAGTGATATTTTGATAGTAAAAAATTAACAATTAATTTTTTAATGGCTAAATAGAAAAATGGCTACATATTTTTGTATTAATCACATTAATTCATTAATGAATTAGCCCTTTTTACAATTGGCATTTTCGATTACTTTTAACAAATTTCTTATTAATTCATTCCAATTTATACTTTCATTCTATTAATCACATATCATATAAAAGTCTATAATACGCAGAATTCGAACGGAATAAAACAATTGAAAAGTCTATTTCTTCACTGTCACATATATCATATATCAAATATATTCTTTTGGCTAAATTTTATTGAAACTTTCATTTCAAAATGAGACTTCAAACACATTTAGATTTACTTATTAAAAATTATTTAGATTTTACTAATAAAGCTATCATAGATTTAGAGTTGAGTGTGTATCTTCTTAAATTACAATGGATTTTAGCAAGACCGAAAAGAAAAATTATTTTAGATTTCAAGATGAGGGATAATGCAATGGGGAGTTTCGTGAGTAAAAATTTGGAATTAAAAACGTAATAGGAGAATAGAGATAAAATTATAAATTCTTGGAGAATATCAAATAAATATGTAAATATCGATTAGTTTGATAGGTTGGAAAATTTTGCAATATGCTCAACAACAACTAAAACATATAAATTTGATTATTTGATTATTAATTTGAAAATTAATTTTTAATAAAAAATTATAATTTACAGTGTATAGTATGAGAATTATGCTTTACAATATATCTATATTGCCAAAGTGATTTAACGTAAATATGGAATAAGATAGCAAATATTTTATTTTAAATTTCTATAACATCCTAAATAAAATTTAAATATATCAATTCTATTTTAATTTTTTATTGTATAAATAATTTTAAAATGTATAGTTTCCATGCGTAGCACGGGTATTGGACTAACGAGTTATAGTACACGGGTATTATATAAAAGTTATGGATTTTTTTTTCAAATTTGTGACAAATGTCATTTTAATTGTTTGACAAATAGTATTTTGCTGTAAAAAAAAATTGCTTAATGCCTTTATGAAAGAATGGCTACATATGTACAGAGGCTTTGATTCATTCTCTTTATGACCCAACATTAAAAACGAAAGTGTTGTGAATTGCAACAGTTTTTCAATTTATCTTGGTTAATTAATTCTGCAATTAAAGTATCTACTATCTCAAAGACACGCTCATAGCCTTTAGAAATCATGAAACTTGACAGCAAGTGAGGATGATGTATGCATCATGGATACTTTTTAAAGAAAAACAAAGCAACTCCAAAAAAGGGTCGGATGACTGTGGGTCAAAGGAGAGAAAATGGAGGATGAAGGAAGAAATAAGAGTGGAAAGAGGAGCATCATCGTTTTCCCAAAACTAAGTTCTAAAGTCGGTCTTTTTTCAAAATGATGTCATTCCGAACACAGTTAAATCTTTTGTTTAGAACCACATGACAAAACGTTGTGGTTCTGCCCTGTGCTTTAGAGAAAGAATAAAAAATAAAGACAAAACAGGGGTTTTGCCCTATTCTCATTCTCAGTTTTCTATCCTTATTGTAATGTCTATGCATTTTTCATGCTATTGTAGTTCAGATTCTCATCTCAAAATTTTATTATCTACAGGATCTTCTGATGAAAACTTGCACAAATCTTGCGTATTTTATTTGGACTCATGAGTTGCTTCCACTGAAGCTTCTTGCCCTTAATGATCGTAATGATGATCACCACGCATTGCGCGTTGTGGTATGCTTTCTTCAAAATAATATACAATATGTGTATGCATGTATGTATATATCGCGCTTTTTATAGTGTGGTAAGATAAAAGTGTCGTTTTCTTGAGCTGAGATCTTCATTAATTGGAAGGACATGTGAAGTTTTAATGTGCACTAATTGAATTCATAGATTCAGGGCCTAATTTCAATTTTATTGTGTTATGGTAATTAGAATTTGAGAAAGTCTAGATGAAAGACATAATTGATGAAGACTCCTATAGCAAAATATGTGTTTAATGGTCATTATTTGTTGAAGTTGGAATTGCATGAGCTAAAGCTGTAAACACATTCAGAAAATAAATTGCATATGGAAAATTGAGTTTAAATGTGTCTTTTGAATTTCTGGTGCTTGCCTTTTGGTCCACAAATATGGAATATGAAAAATTCATATGGAGTTTCCAAGTAAGGAGATTAAATTGATTTCAAAACGGGGTAAAAGAGCCGGAGAAATTTTCAACTGATTGCTTAATCCCTTTGTAGTCAATGCCAATCATTTTAGATATTATAGTAATATAGTTGTGTTCCTTAAGACTATATAACAAAAGACTAGAAGAATATATATATATATATATATATATATATATATATATGACTGTTACAGTTGAATATTATCAGTTAAAGATAAAGCCTTTTACTACTACATATAATTATTTCATATTTCTTGAACATAATATGTATTATATTTAGATTAACACACATTATCTTATTAATTAATATAGAAAAAAATATCAGTATTTTGATTTATGAACTCTCCTCAATAGTAACTGTATTTTTTAATACTAAATAATATAATGACTCATTTGAGATATTATTGCAGGTGGAAGATAATTTCTTGAAAGAAAAAGAATTGAAAGGGTGCTATAACATATGAAATAATTAAAATTGAAAGAGTCATAGTTTGATGAGAAAATTAATGTAGATTAGAGAAACGAATGAAAAAAATTAAATGTTTAAAATATACAAAAAAAAAAATCAAAGTCATAAAATAGAAAATCAGGATGCAAGTAATAAAAAAACAATTGAAATAAAATCATATAAAAAAATATTAAACATTAATTATAAAATTTTACTTTTCACTTTTTTAAAATTAATTTTATTTTTATATAAATCATAAAAATTCTACTCACTGTACGTAGCACATGTAAGATGTCAGTATAATATTATAAGAAATCAATATCAGGAAATTATTGGAGATGCTCTAATTGAAACAAACTCATGTTTTGAATTTTACATTACTGCATGAATATTCCGATTAATGGTGATGAATTTCCCCACTAAAATCAACAGTAAAGAAAATCTGAAATCGGCCTCAACCAAGGGTGTGTGATTAGTTTTAAGAAGGAGAAACACAAATTTGTAAAGGCGATAAAACTGGATGTTCATTCACATTCATTAGATGCCTTTGTACAGGTCTTACAAAGGAACAAAAACAGTTTAACTAAACCAGATTTCTGAACACTAAATCAGACATAAACTTAAATTGAAAATAAAAGTAAAGAATCTAAATCAAATTTCAAACACTAGTCAGATCTGAAAAAGTTTGAATCAACCTGTAGTTTCCTTTTAGTTTTTAGATTTATCGGTCCCTTTCAATATATATCAAGAAAAGATTCTTGCAAAATTGTTCAACCTATTAGTAAAAATATTTTTCTTCTTCATGATTGAAGTGCAATTCTCACTTTTTCACAGGCCTTAAAGAGATTGGCTCTTTTAATACCATTATTACTTTTTTAGAAAGATAAACACAAATTTGTGGACACTGTAAAAATGGATGTCTACTCACGTTCATTTGATGCCTTTGCGTTGATTTTACATATACAAAACAACAAAATAGCTTAACAAAAGCAGATTTTTAGGCACTAAATCAGATGTAAATTTAAAATTGAAAAATAGAAAATCAAGGATACAAAACAAATTTTACACATTCGTCCAATTTGAATTAAGCTCCAACCAGTTTTCAACAATAAGATTCTTGAATATTTGTTTAATTTGTCAAATTTAGGACTTCATATGAAATAATGACGCCATTAATTCTTATGTTGTGTTCTGTGGGTATAAAAGTTACTAAAATTTTAGCAACTCTAAAATTGACCAAAACCACATACAAATATATATCTCATGAATTTTTTATTTGTGGAAGTCTTTGTTTTATGCGTGTCATGTTACGGCCAGAAGCACTTTATAATTAATTTGTCTCGAGACTTTGAAATCCCTTAAGATTATATTGCACGTTTCGAGCTAAATTAGGCATCAGGCACATGATCAAAACATTATATATGTTTTAAGCTTTTTTTTTTTAATGTCAACTTGTATTATTACTTTTGCACCAAATGGTGCAGGTATTTATTAACCAAGGATATAGAATGCTCTAGGTGATATTTTTAACATGGATCGTTGTGTGGTCTGGTTTGAATAATAACAATCGCTTTGTGGGATTTCTAAATTGAGTGTCTAACTTGAGGGAAGTATTGATGGTGTAGAGAAGTCAATTTTTCAAAGAAAACTTCTTCACAGCTTGTAAGATAATTATGCATGGTTCAATAACGGTGGCCTCAACTTAGAACGAAGCAAGAAAAGTGATGGTTATTTTGACAGAAAAGACGAGACCAACATAAGGCCAGGGGGAAAAAAAAAGACTAGCTGATAAATTTTCAAAACGGATTGAGACGAGAAAGGCCATAACGTCTGGCTCCCTCCCAGAAAGTACCAATTTCTTAATCAAAATCTTCATATATAGTGTACAACACGATTATTATAAGGTAGAAGTTCGGAACCATTTCAAACAACTTTTTTGGATAAGTCATTTTATTGGCTTCTTTTGAAATGGAATATTCAACTTATTAGTATCATTACCTGCTGCAGTAACAATGAATTATATGTCTAATCCGTAATGGTCCATTTCAAACAACTTTACCATAAATTTCGAAAGAAGGTAGTGTTACCCTCTAATATAATTAATGTATCAGTAAATTGACTTGAGTGCTTAATTAACTTGAGAACTCCTCAGTTTGACGCACATAGTTCTTAGGGGGCATATTTACAGGGACGTGCGCTTGTATTGAAAGAATGACCGAGCAAAATAGTAGCCGCCTTACCGACAACCAATTATGCAGCTATTTTTGTCCATTGGCCAGAAAATTGAATTTCGAGAACAAGAAAAGTATTTTCCATTTTTGCTCTCTTGTTCCTTTGCATTGACAGGAAAATGTAAACGGAAACAACAAAGAAAAAAACAAAAAGGAGAAGACATTTTTCTTCTTTGGTTTTTCTATTTTTGGTAGCTGGAACACATTTCTTTTACAGCAACTTGGACAGCAGCAACGGAATTCCGAAGGTTGTTTCTTGATTAACCAATCAATGCTACCTGACAATATGAAATAAATTCGGAATAAGAGACAACATCAATGGTGAAGATGAAGAAAAAATGAAAGATGGAAAACTTTATCGAAAAAAAAAAGATCGAAAACAAGGAATTATACTACTCGAAAAACAGGAATTATAAGTACTCAACTGGTTATTCACGACTTTGTTTCCAGTAACACTAGATTGTGCATAACCGAAGTGTTCTTGTTACTTAGATCTCCCCTGTAATTAAGGAAAAAAAAAAGTCCACCATTTCTATCTTTGATTTTAAATGTAAGTAAATATTTTAATGACATTGAATTTATATAGCATATTGGGTTAAGTACCTGAAAACGGGTAGTTGAAAATCCTCGTGAATATTCTACGACGCCATTGATTGATGATTGATGTTTATTAACGAGACCAAAATTTTTCTGGCCACCAAAAGAAAAAATAGTTGAAGCCACATTAAATATTATTAATCATATTTTACAAATTAAAAAAAATGACAGCAATAATGTGCTTGAAACTGAAAGCTACAAACCAATCAAACTTATAATTCATTCGTGGTGTACTCAACTTCAACACTAAGAATTAGTAAAGAGTTTGAGAGTTCGAATGCCAGTATCAAATAAAATGACTGATAAAAAAAAAAAAGAACTGCAAAGCTACAAACCTTAGAAAAGTTGAGTGCCGGAGAGCTAGCAGTATCATCAAGTAAAGAAGCTAGTTCTTGATCCTTCCTGCCGCCGCTGCCGCCACGTATTTGTTCGTTCATTTTCTTCCGTTTTCCGATTTGATGTACCAACGAATTACTATGACTATCCTCAAATGCAGAAGACAAATAACCACTACTGTTATTTAAGTCATCAATCAAATGGGGAGGACCCGAAGAAGCATCGGAGAGCATAGACAAGTCCTCATCAGCATTATCTTCAACTACTGCTTCCTTTCCTCTACTATAAAAACATGTCTTGGATTCAATGAAATTGGTACCACTATGTACACGATGATGATCATTTGGAGATAGAAAAGTTTGCTCTAAATAAAGGGTCCAACCAGAATCACATCCACTACTGTATTCAGAGGCTAAAGGATTCATTCTTTAATTAAGAGAAGATTGGTTTGGTGAAAAGAGATGTGAAAGAACGCAGAGTGAGTGGGATTTGATGTTACTGTGTGCGTAGTTATTTTGGGGCGTTTCGAAGGCAAGTTGTGAGGATAGAAGTTAGGAAGTGTGGAGAGGGTGTGGAAAAGACCAAAGAGAATCAGAGGCAATTCCCAGACATGTTTTTGTCCTGTTTGTCAAAATTGCCAGTTGGAAGAGTTAAACTGGGTGCATGTACGGCACTGTGAGGAAGGAAAGGGGAAGCCACAACCCCTTCACATGCTCAACAGCGAGGCACTGTGTACCCTCTTAATGTCCTTTTTTTAATTAAAATTTTATTTCTGCCCTTTTACGTTACACAGATATTACATCATCTTGGTATTCCGCCCTAATTACTCTCTCCTCTTACTTCTATCTCGGATGGTTTTATTTATTAGATTTCTTTTTCACTTTTTTGTCCAGATCATACTTTTATTTTAACTTGTACAATTAGGGACTTTTCGGTAGGAGAAGTCCAACTCAGAGAGAAAGATGTTGAGCTCGGTTACAGTACAGGGATATTTTGGTACAAGTTGTCCAAGCAACAACTAGGATTAGAGTTTAAATTGCTCATAAAATTGTTTTAGAGCTCGTTTATTAGCTTACGAACTCGTTAAATAATTACTCTCAAGTCCTCCCACACTTAGAGCATCAGCTTTTGAACTCTTTTTTAGTTTTATTATTGTATTTGTTTGGTTTAGTTGTTTATGATTTGCATGGCGAGTTTCACACTACCATGCTCCGAGCATAAGCTTTTAAACTTTTATGCTCCGTATTTCTTCATTAATAGTAATATCATCATCAAGCTTATTTTGACTTTTCCCTTTTATTGTGTACTTCACTTTATATCTCGCGCTAAGTTTTTAAAATGTTAGGCATAACCGAACCCACTATAAGAATTACACATTTTTCATTTTCTTATTCCATCCAACCCCTAGTTGGCACAAACTAGAGCAAACCTCAAGGATTATCCACGAATAGCTTTTGGCAACAACAATAGGATCCGTATTTCACTCAAAGTTAAGTCAGCTGAACTAGTCCATAACCTTAGCTATTTAGGTAGAAACTCATTTCAATTATATTATATATAACTCTTGTATTTTTAGGAATTTTGACATCTCATGTCCCAACATTTAAATCCCTTTATGCCCTATGCCCAAAACCGTTTTGATAGCCATATTAAGTCAAACCATAACCAATTATAGATAGCCGTTATCTACCCATTGCATTACTAAGGTAATCGGGTGCACCTTGCGGAGGCAGAAACTACAACACCGATGAACAAAACCTTGACAGGTATCGATTATGGGAGGCATTTTCTTTGACTTACTATTTTATAGGGATCATGTTTGTATTTGTGGGATAAAACATTCAAACATGGCATATATAACATCACATGTATATATAAAGCATAAAGTAAATGTGTCATGACAAAGCCCAAATCTAAGTTGACCTTTTCACAAGCCAATGTGAAAGATCGGGGTTATATTAAGGGTGTTCTTCGATCTTCATCGCAACGAATGGCCTCCGTCTTCTTTTACAAATAATATATATATATATATATATATATATATATATACAAATCCTATTCAAAAAGAAATGGGCACATTTGCCAAGAACGACTCGCAGGTCGTATTTGAAATAGGCACATTCGCCAAACCAAAAATTTAAAACCAATCACATGGGTTCATTGGGCTATGTCATGCACCATGCATACTGAATCAACATTCAATCACAATCATAATCCAATAAATAAATATTTAATCAAAGCTATATTGATTAAGCGTTGGGTGTGTTTTAAGCGGTTTTCGCAAGCCGATTGCGAGGGAGGTTTATAATTCACATTGCTCATGAAACGAGGTGCTAATTTAAATCTTAAATATGTATTAATCTCATTAATACTTGAATCTCATAATCTCATT
>CAODLS010789246.1:0-17260 GCA_948243855.1 Flueggea neowawraea | reverse complement strand
GCTCATTATTGCCGAGATAATGGTTTACTTCTTCACATCCACCGCGCAATGCATGCAGTTATTGATAGACAGAAGAACCATGGTATGCACTTCCGTGTACTAGCTAAGGCGTTACGTATGTCTGGTGGAGATCATATTCACGCTGGTACCGTAGTAGGTAAACTTGAAGGGGAAAGAGATATCACTTTGGGCTTTGTTGATCTACTGCGTGATGATTATGTTGAAAAAGATCGAAGCCGCGGTATTTATTTCACTCAAGATTGGGTCTCTATGCCGGGTGTTATACCTGTGGCTTCAGGAGGTATTCACGTTTGGCATATGCCTGCTCTGACCGAGATCTTTGGAGATGATTCCGTACTACAATTCGGTGGTGGAACTTTAGGGCACCCTTGGGGAAATGCACCTGGTGCCGTAGCTAACCGAGTAGCTCTAGAAGCATGTGTACAAGCTCGTAATGAGGGACGTGATCTTGCTCGTGAGGGTAATGAAATCATCCGTGAGGCTAGCAAATGGAGTCCTGAACTAGCTGCTGCTTGTGAAGTATGGAAAGAGATTAAATTTGAATTCGCCGCAGTGGATACTTTGTAATCCACTAATACTAATGGACCCTCGTTCTCTTAATTGAATTGTAATTAAACTCGGCCCAATCTTTTACTAAAAGGATTGAGCCGAATACAAAGATCCTATTCTATATATTTTTGATAGATACAGACTTAGTTAAATATACAAGATCTTAAATACAAAATATAAGACTAAACGACTCAAACCTTTATATTGTTATCTTAGATCCACAATTAATCCTAAGGATCTATAGGATTGGTGTATTCTTCTAGATCCCGTAGTCTCAGATCATGCATGGTCGAGCCAAGTATCACAACTTCTTTTACCCATCCTGTATATTGTCCTTTTTTCCGTGTTGGAATAGAAACTTAAAAATAGACGAGATTTTGCGAAAAATGTTCTTCCTAGGAGAAAAGAAAATTTTCTTTTCTCGATGTGAATTTGACACAACATGAAAAATTCCTATTCTATATTATAATAAATATTCCAATAAATATTATAATGTTTATATATTTCTATTTTTTTCTATTTAGAATTATTCTAAAAAGAATTGAAAAAGTTGTTCCATCAGAATCATCATAATCATATATAGTGAAGCGATACCCCGGGTTCTTGCTCTTACAAAAGCAAAAGAGAATCCCTTTTTTCAATACCTACTTCTTACACTTCTTATTAGTTAATAATCCTAGTGATTGGATATATGCCTTTTTCTGAGAGGAAATGCGATATTCAAATCATTTTTCATTGAATGACTATTCATCCATTTATTTTGATGTAAATAGCGGCAAGAAAGTTCTATGAAAAAAAGGTGGTTCAATTCGATGTTATCCAACGTGGAGTTAGAATACAAGTGTAGGCTAAGTAAATCAACGGATAGTCTTGGTCCTCTTGAAAATACCAGTGTAAGTGAAGACCCAATTAGAAATAATACAGATAAAAACACCCAAAGTTGGAGTAATAGGGACAGTTCTAGTTACAGTAATGTTGATCATTTAGTCGACATCAGGGACATTCGGAATTTCAGCGCGGATGGCACTTTTTTAGTTAGGGATAGTAATAGGGACAGTTATTCCATCTATTTTGATATGGAAAATCAAGTTTTTGAGATTGACAATGATCTTTCTTTTCTGAGTGAACTAGAAAGTTCTTTTTATAGTTATTGGAATTCTAGTTATCTGAATACTGGGTCTAGGAGTGACGACTCTGACTATGATCATTATATGTATGATACTAAATATAGTTGGAATAATTACATCAATAGTTGCATTGACAGTTATCTTCGTTCTCAAATATGTATTGATAGTTATATTTTAAGTGGTGGTGAAAATTACATTTATAGTTACATTTGTGGTGAAAGTGGAAATCGTAGTGAAAACGAGAGTTCTGGTCTAAGAACTAGCACGAACGGTAGCGATTTAACTATAAGAGAAAGTTTGAATGATCTCGATGTAACTCAAAAATACAGGCATTTGTGGATTCAATGCGAAATTTGCTATGGATTAAATTATAAAAAATTTTTTAAGT
The DNA here is from genome assembly GCA_948243855.1 of Flueggea neowawraea. Lineage (NCBI taxonomy): Eukaryota > Viridiplantae > Streptophyta > Magnoliopsida > Malpighiales > Phyllanthaceae > Flueggea > Flueggea neowawraea. The sequence goes on along the minus strand of CAODLS010789246.1, from coordinate 15,175 downwards.
CAAGAATGAATATTTGTGAACAATGCGGATATCATTTGAAAATGAGTAGTTCAGATAGAATTGAACTCTTGATTGATCCAGGCACTTGGGATCCTATGGATGAAGATATGGTATCTCTGGATCCCATTGAATTTCATTCAGAGGAAGATCCTTATAAGGATCGTATTGATTCTTATCAAAGAAAGACAGGATTAACCGACGCTGTTCAAACAGGCACCGGTCAGCTAAATGGCATTCCCGTAGCAATTGGGGTTATGGATTTTCAGTTTATGGGGGGTAGTATGGGATCCGTAGTAGGTGAGAAAATCACTCGATTGATCGAGTATGCCGCCAATAAATTTTTACCTCTTATTCTAGTGTGTGCTTCCGGAGGAGCGCGCATGCAAGAAGGAAGTTTAAGTTTGATGCAAATGGCTAAAATATCTTCCGCTTTATATGATTATCAATCGAATAAAAAGTTATTTTATGTTGCAATCCTTACATCTCCTACAACGGGTGGAGTGACAGCCAGTTTTGGTATGTTGGGGGATATCATTATTGCTGAACCCAACGCCTACATTGCATTTGCAGGTAAAAGAGTAATTGAACAAACATTGAATAAGACAGTACCTGAAGGTTCGCAAGCGGCCGAATTTTTATTCCATAAGGGCTTATTCGATCTAATTGTACCCCGTAATCTTTTAAAGGGTGTTCTGAATGAGTTATTTCAGCTCCACGCTTTCTTTCCTTTGAATCATAAATCAAGTGTAGCTTTAAGTTAATTAATTTTTATTAAAGAAAAAAAATGAAAGTTCAAATAGTTTTTTAGCGAACAAGTATTCAGTTAGCGAAATCAAAAGAAAAAAAAAATCCGAAGAGTGGATTTTTTTGTGACATAAGCGTAAATTGTAGAAAGAATCATGCAGATAATTTTTTTTACCGATATTTCTGATTTCTAATTACGAAACCCCTATCAACAAGAGAAAAGAGTGAATTCTTTCTTCTACGAAGCAAGCTAAATAATAAAAAAACGAATTTCATTTTTTTTTTTTATTACCTATGTATAGAAAATATGAAGTTTTTTCTATATATTTCTCGAGAACCCCCCTTTTTACTAAAAATACCTATTGCTTTGCTGCATTGGATTATAACGAATTTCTCGGGAGCAGAAAAAACTCTTTATTTTTTTTTTAAGTTATAATTAAGTTATAAAATAAGAAAAAGATAAAAAAAGAAGAATAACAAACAAGTGGATTATCATACATATATTTCAGGTAGAAAAATGAATAAGTCCATTTAGTTAGTTCTACACTCCTTAGTATTTTATTATATATATACTCACTTAGAAATACTTAGTATAATTATATAGGAATTATAATGATTATAAGATATCTTTCTAACAATATAAATAACAATAAAAGGTAATTAAAGATTAATATAAATAACAGGTAACAGGTACAAATATTAAATCGAGGTGCCCATTCTATGATAATTCTCAACAACTTACCTTCTATTTTTGTGCCTTTAGTAGGCTTAATATTTCCGGCAATTGCGATGGCTTCTTTATTTCTTTATGTTCAAAAAAACAAGATTTTTTAGATCTGATGGGGGTAAATTTCATCTATTTTTTTTTTTTCAAGATTTAGACTTGGATCATAACATAGATATCTTTGGATCATAACATAGATATCTATTTAATATAATATGGTATAACATGTGGTTTCTTTCAAACAAAGAAGAAAGGGTTCTTTTGCAGACGGAAATGTGCTATATGCTATATAAGTAAATGACCTATTTGAAAAAAAAAAAAATTGGAGTGAATGCCTGACAAAGCCAATGGATCCATATGTGTGTAGATAGGAGATCGTATGAAAAGGCTCCTATTATTTTAGATCTAACGAATTCGATGAATTCTTCCTAAAGATTCACATCAGAATAGTGCGAGTTGATGAAAGTTACTTTGGAAACAGGAAACAGAAAAAGTAAAGTCAAATTCTGTTGGGCTAGTCTCCCACTTCCAATAAAACGCAACTGGATCGAGTATGAATTGGCGATCAGAACATATATGGATAGAATTTCTAGCGGGGTCTCGAAAAATAAATAATTTCTGCTGGGCCTTAATACTTTTTTTAGGTTCATTGGGGTTTTTGTTGGTTGGAATTTCCAGTTACCTTGGCAGAAATTTGATATCTTTATTTCCGTTTCAGCAAATAATTTTTTTTCCACAAGGGCTCGTAATGTCTTTCTATGGGATTGCTGGTCTATTTATTAGCTTTTATTTGTGGTGTACAATTTCGTGGAATGTCGGTAGTGGTTATGATCGATTCGATAGAAAAGAAGGAATAGTGTGTATTTTTCGTTGGGGATTCCCTGGAAAAAATCGTCGCATCTTACTCCGATTCCTTATGAAAGATATTCAGTCTATCAGAATAGAAGCTAAAGAGGGTATTTATGCTAGGCGTGTCCTTTATATGGAAATCAGAGGCCAGGGAGCCGTTCCTTTGACTCGTACTGATGAGAATTTGACTCCACGAGAAATTGAGCAAAAAGCTGCGGAATTGGCCTATTTCTTGCGTGTACCAATTTCTTAGTAAGAGCGAAAAAATCCAAAAGTCTTTTTTTGCTATAGCAAAATTTAACTTTAAACTCAAAACTCAAATTTCTTCACAATACTAATACTGATGAACAAAAAAATATATACGGAACAATTAGAAAACAAAATTTTTTTGTCCGAAAATTTTTTTATGCGTATGTAAATTCACTAAATTCAGTAACAAGTAATAAATTGAAATAATAGACTCATCTCATAGATCAAGAAACTAAAACAGTTCAGAATAAGATCTCGAATAAAGAAATTCTCTTTTTCTTTTCAATATTGGAAATTGATGCGTTAGATATGAATAGATCATATCTTGTAAAGAATTTCTCCTTTTTTCGCCAATCGACGTTTCTTTTTATCCCTTTTTTTTTGTGCTCCTTAATGAGCAAAAGATTGGACCACTCGGGCCACTTATAATGATAACTTTGAACGAAAACCTTTCCGTCTTATTTTGCCTTTGCCACTCATTTTTGATCATCATGTCAAAATATTCTTCAGAAATCCCTCTCAATTAGTCTTGTAGACTATGGTCAATTGGCTAATTTTTTGTCGAAATATTTGTTATTTTGATACAAAGGAATTCTTTCATCTCGAAATCTGAATTTGAAGTAGCTCTTCGGGCGTTCATTGAAACGAGGGAATTACTTCCAATTTGAACAATTGAGATATCCGGAAACAATATATTTTTTTTTCATTCGTGTACTCTTTCTTATTGGTATTGGTAGGCAATTTCTGTATTCTTTCTAAATTCTAAGGACTAACCACTGACTCACAAATAAAAAACAGGTAATAAGTTCATAGGTTCGAGGCCTTGTAATAGAACTTATGCTTGATAGAAATATTAAATCCTATAAAATTGACGAATGAAGTGGGTTCATTACAAATTCACAGACGAAAAAATGGAAAAAAAAAAAAAGCATTAATTTCCCTTCTATATCTTACATCTATAGTCTTTTTGCCCTGGTGGATCTCTTTTTCATTTAAAAAAAGTCTGGAATCTTGGGTTATTAATTGGTGGAATACTAGTAAATCCGAAACTTTTTTAAATGATATTCAAGAAAAGAGTATTCTAGAAAAATTCATAGAATTAGAGGAACTCTTCTTTTTGGACGAAATGATAAAGGAATACCCGGAAACACGTCTACAAAAGTTTCGTATCGGAATTCACAAAGAAACGATCCAATTGATAAAGATGTACAATGAGGATCGTATCCATACGATTTTGCACTTTTCGACAAATATAATCTGTTTCGTTATTCTAACTGCCTATTCTATTCTAGGCAACGAAGAACTTATTATTCTTAATTCTTGGGTTCAAGAATTCCTATATAACTTAAGCGACACAATAAAAGCTTTTTCTATTCTTTTATTAACCGATTTGTGTATAGGATTCCATTCACCCCATGGTTGGGAACTAATGATTGGCTCTGTCTACAAAGATTTTGGATTTGCTCATAACGATCAAATTATATCTGGCCTTGTTTCTACTTTTCCAGTCATTATCGATACAATTTTCAAATATTGGATCTTCCGTTATTTAAATCGTGTATCCCCGTCACTTGTAGTGATTTATCATTCAATGAATGACTGAAAAATGATCCACCGACCCAATTAGAATGTTTGTTATTTTGTACATAAGCAAAACATTCCAAATCCTCTTTTTTCTATACATTTAAGAGATTCGTTTCGCATTTTTCCTATATTTTAGTAAAAATTATTCAGTAAATAGCAACATCGTGGATAGGGAAGTATACTAGCGACCCACCTAATTTTATTGTAGAAATTTTCGGGATCAACGATTGGACCATGCAAACTAGAAAGACCTTTTCTTGGATAAAGGAAGAGATTACTCGTTCCATTTCCGTATCGCTCATGATATATATAATAACTCGGGCGGGCATTTCAAGTGCATATCCCATTTTTGCACAGCAGGGTTATGAAAATCCACGCGAAGCAACTGGCCGTATTGTATGTGCGAATTGTCATTTAGCTAATAAGCCTGTGGATATTGAGGTTCCACAAGCGGTACTTCCTGATACTGTATTTGAAGCAGTTGTTCGAATTCCTTATGATATGCAACTGAAACAAGTTCTTGCTAATGGTAAAAAGGGAGCTTTGAATGTGGGGGCTGTTCTTATTTTACCCGAGGGGTTTGAATTAGCCCCTGCTGATCGTATTTCGCCAGAGATGAAAGAAAGGATAGGTAATCTGTCTTTTCAGAATTATCGGCCTACTAAAAAAAATATCCTTGTGATAGGTCCTGTTCCTGGTCAGAAATATAGTGAAATAACCTTTCCTATTCTTTCTCCTGATCCCGCTACTAGGAAGGATGTTCACTTCTTAAAATATCCCATATACGTAGGCGGAAACCGGGGAAGGGGTCAGATTTATCCCGACGGGAGCAAAAGTAACAATACGGTTTATAATGCTACAGCAGCAGGTATAGTAAGCAAAATCATACGAAAAGAAAAAGGGGGGTATGAAATAACTATAACGGATGCGTCAGAGGGACGCCAAGTGATTGATAGTATACCTCCAGGACCGGAACTTCTTGTTTCAGAAGGCGAATCCATCAAACTAGATCAACCATTAACGAGTAATCCTAATGTGGGGGGGTTTGGTCAGGGGGATGCGGAAATAGTACTTCAAGACCCATTACGTGTCCAAGGCCTTTTGGTCTTCTTGGCATCTATTATTTTGGCACAAATCTTTTTAGTTCTTAAAAAGAAACAGTTCGAGAAGGTTCAATTGTCCGAAATGAATTTCTAGATCTACGAATTTATCAACATCAAGTTCTTAAAAAGAACAAAATTTGTGTTGGCATTTTTGTATGATAAAAAAAAGAATTGTGAAAAATCTTTTGCTTTTGTTTATATTCTTTTTGTATCAGATTTTTGGAATTACTTTTTCCGTATTTGGTATTGCTAGTCATATACATACTATATCCTCAATTTTTCAATTTTTATTTAAATTCTAGCGGTGTAATTATGTCACTCTTGGTAAATTTCACTGTCATAGAATGTATCAATCGTTTTTCTATTCTAATAGAATCCAATTCGACTAGATATTAAGCATAAAATATGTAAGTGGAAAAGCAAAGGGAAAATCAACGAAACAAGGGATTCTAGGAGGTATTATTCTATTCGTCTTCCTAGTCTTCGACACAAGAAAAGGAATTTTCACATCCCTTTCTTGTGTCGAAATAATAATGATTCTTGATCCTACTCGTAAAAGATTCATATTAAAAGATTCATATTCATAGTTTCTATTTTTGCCAGGTTTCTCACAATCTCGTTTTTGATTTTATACTTCTCAATTTTTACGTATAAAGAAATTCGATTTAGTACATCATATAATTAGTACATCATATAAAGTACATCATATAAATAGTAGTGGACAAACAAAAAAAGGGAAGTCGTTTGAGCAAATAGAACTTCTTCAATCAACTTCTAAAAAAAAATTTCAACTTTGATGAGATACTAAAATAAATAGAGTAAGGTTCTATTAGTAGAGTTCTATTAGTATAGATAGTATAGAAAATTTCGCATGATATTGTATCGACAGAAATATAGAAAATATATAATCATTCAGGAAAAGAAAACCGAGCGATTTCTTCTTTCTTATAACTTTGAAAGTATCAATAGCTACTATCGAGGAACAAATGTTCTGAATTAATTAATGAAGTTACTTTTTCAAAAACACCATCAAGAAAAAAGTGTAATGGGGTTTTGTGAAATATTTGAAATATCATAAAAGGATAATCCATTTTGTGATTTAACCGGATAAAGTATTATGATTATTAAGAACTCAACGGGACCCCCTCGAATCAGACAGAGAAAACGTAGGGGTCCCGTTGAGTTCTTACACTTTCATGTCTACAACTCAGTTCATCCGATTACTACAGGGATGAACCTAATCCAGAATATGAACCATAAAAGAAAATGCCTATTAAACCGATCACAGGAATACCAGTTACAGTACCTATTATCCAAAGAGGAATCCTTCCAGTAGTATCGGCCATTTATCCCACTTCCCTCCACATTTAATCAAGTGGTCATGCTAGAGACATAAACAGTCATAGATAATTATGAGATGATATCCTTCCGATGGGATAAGAAATTTTCGACTTTTAATTTTTATTTATTATTCTACTAGTCTCTTTTCTTCTATTAATTGAAGAAATAATTAGAAAATAAAACAGCAAGTACAAAAATGAGTAATAACCCCCAGTAGAGACTGGTACGATTCAATTCAACATTTTGTTCGTTCGGGTTTGATTGTGTCATAGTTCTATAATTAATTCGGATTAGGTTTATCGTTGGATGAACTGCATTGCTGATATTGATCCCAAAAAAGAAACAGTAGGTACAGCTAGTCCGTGAACAGCCAACCATCGCACTGTAAAAATTGGATATGTTCGATCTATGGTCATTGAGGCCTCCTAAAAAGATTTACTAAATTCATCGAGTTGTTCCAAAGGATCAAAACGACCAGTTATTAATGGAATTCCTTGTCGGCTCTCTGTAAAATATTCATTTGGCCGAGGGCTTCCAAATACATCGTAAGCTAAACCTGTGCTGACGAATAACCAACCTGCAATGAATAGGGAAGGTATAGTAATGCTATGAATGACCCAATATCGAATACTGGTAATAATATCAGCAAAAGAACGTTCTCCTGTGCTTCCAGACATGCTGAGCTCCACATATTCTTGTACAGTCAAAAAGGGATCGATTCTGTAAAAGATGAGATCAAGATCAGTAAATGAAAATTCACTTAAATGCATCTTTGTAAGATCGTCAATATTGTACCAAGGGTTTCTTTAAAGTATACCGAATCAGTATAGCTATCCTTCTTCTGACGCAGCAACGCAACTTCAATCAGTATCGAAATGAAATCCTAGACAATTTCTTTATTTCTTTATTCTTTTCTTTTTCTTGTCGCCTGTATCATAATCAAGTAAAATGTAAATTTAAAATGTAAATTCGACGGGTTGTTTTCTAATAATAATAATTCATTAAGGGAATTATCATATTCCCGCACAATTCTAAATTCAATTAGATGCCAAATCTCCATTTTTTTTTTCAAAAATTAGTTAGTCATCTAGTAACAAGTACCGATAATAGAAAGTATTCGATCAAAGAAAGAGACCAATGAAACAATTATTGTAATAATCAATATTCGTGATGCATGCATTCTTGTATTAGATTCAATAGTTCTTTCTTGACACTTAAATACAAAGAGGGGTTTCTTTTACTTTAATATAGAATATGGAAAGAAAAAAATGGAAAACCTAGAGATAATAGGCTTAGAATCGAGTTGGACAAAATAATAAAGAGTTGAGCGATCTGATCGTGCGATATTTTTTTTTATTATTTGAGATATTATATATCATGTGAATGAATTTATTAAAAAGTAAAGGATATTATAAAGAAAAATACAAGGTCATTTTTTGTGCTAAAATCTAAAAAAGGATTCGATACAAATAAATAAACTAAAAGCAAAAATCAAAATAGAAAAGATTTTCCGATTTTATTTTATAGTGATTTCTCTAGTGATTCAAAGAAAGTTTTTTGAATGAAGTTTTACAACACAGTTCTTAATTATTACTTTTTTATTATTTGAATATCAGATTCGTTTTCTTTAGTTTTTTTTTCTCAAGAATTGTCCAACAAATCTCTTGATTCGAAATTGCGGGAAGATAAGTAAATGCTATAGATGATGAATTGATGTTTTTTTCTGCTTATATCACTCTATTTTTGTTAGTGCCGTCTATAATCTATAATGATTCATAAATAGTTGATAAATTAAATTAAAAACGGGCAATTGAACTTATTTTTTTTTTTCAATTGGTATTTTTGCTTATCCTCATATTTTTCAAAAAATGTCATTTAGGGAAATGCTTTACAAACATATGTATAAAAAACTCTATTTTTTTAGCTCTTTAATGCTTACTATAACTAGTTATTTCGGTTTTCTACTAGCAGCTTTAACTATAACCTCAGCTCTATTTATTGGTCTGACCAAGATACGACTTATTTGAAATTAATTGAATGTACATTTCATAAAAAGAAAATCATAAAAAAAAGAAAAATAAAAAGAAACTTTTTGTAGTATTCTACTTATTCTCAAATTCCTTACCATGTAAATTTTCAATTCTTAGTTATTGAGATTTATGGGCAATATGGATTAATATTTAAGAATAGATATTACCTCCCCTTTTCCCTTTTCAAACAAATTGAAATGATTGAAGTTTCTCTATTTGGAATCGTCTTAGGTCTAATTCCTATTACTTTGGCTGGATTATTCGTAACTGCTTATTTACAATACAGGCGTGGTGATCAGTTGGACCTTTGATTAATTAACACCTTTTTTTTTGACCTCCTCTTTTCTTTAATCCACAGGAGGTCAAATTCAGATTGCTGTTCAATTTTTTTCGTAAAATTTTCATTCTCGACCTAACAATAACAAAACACAAATGGAATCACGCTCTGTAGGATTTGAACCTACGACATTGGGTTTTGGAGACCCACGTTCTACCGAGCTGAACTAAGAGCGCTTTCTTATTGCTTATTTTGCTTATTGCAAAAAAAATAAGACAGTAAGGAAAAATATTTTTTAACTCCAATAGATCTTGAATTCCTATACTATATATAATATATGATATATATTATAGGTATGTCCAATTGGAATTGATCCTTCGTTATTGCTCAAAGGCAAAGTAATAGGTAGGGATGACAGGATTTGAACCCGTGACATTTTGTACCCAAAACAAACGCGCTACCAAGCTGCGCTACATCCCTTTCAATTGGCCTACAATGTCATTGTAGAGAATCCCCGCTTTGTTTTCCACATACTTATTTCATTTTCTCCGTTCCGTTGATATACACAATTTTTTTGCCATTTCTTCTTTTTTTTTCTCATTTCACATATGATTTCACATATGATATAACATATATTATAACATATAATAATACTAAACTTCTATATATATGAAAAAAATATGAAACCCGCCGTAAATTTCGCGGGTGCCTGCACGGAAAAGGACGTTTTTTGTTTTTTTAAAAATTGATCTATGAAATTGTTGTACGTTTCAATTTTAATTAAGAATTTCGCGTACAAAACAAACCCGAGTGACCTTTAATTAACTTGATATATATCTGTTGATCATATACGGAATACCCTTATATATTACAATAAACATTATTTATTACAATAGAGAAGGAGGATTTGAAATGCGAGATTTAAAAACATATCTATCCGTGGCACCGGTACTAAGTACTCTATGGTTCGGGTCTTTAGCGGGTCTATTGATAGAGATTAATCGTTTTTTCCCAGATGCGTTAACATTCCCCTTTTTTTCATTCTAGTTATTAACACGGGGGTGGTGAGGAAGATTAGAGATACAGTTAAATATCTGTGACTACTAATCCCCTCCTCTTTTTTTTTTTAGAATTCGAAAAAGTTAGAAAAGAGAAAGAATAAAAGCAGATTCAATCTCAGTGAAATGGGGAACTCGGGCCCAGGCTTTAGCTTCAATTAAATTCATTTCAATTCAATTAAGAGAACGGAAGTGGAAACATGGTTAGGACAAGAGTATCATACAAGATTCTTAAATGACATACTGTACTGAAATTAGAATCTAAACTTCTAATCTAATCGAAATATAGGTTCAAATTCTTGTATTACTTATTATTACTATTACTATATCGGTTGCAACGAAATCTTTCATAATTGGATTTCAAAAAATTAGAAACTTCTTTTTTTTTTCTTTTGGAAAATAGAAGAGTTGAGTGAATAAAAAACCAAAGGAGGCTCATGGCCAAGGGTAAAGATGTCCGAGTAAAGGTTCTTTTGGAATGTACTAGTTGTGTTCGAAACAGTGTTAATAAAAAATCAAGAGGCATTTCCAGATATATTACTCAAAAGAACCGACACAATACGCCTAGTCGATTGGAATTGAAAAAATTCTGTCCTTATTGTTACAAACATACGGTTCATGGGGAGATAAAGAAATAGATGGCACTTGCGTATGGCTTTGATTTTATAAAGAAGATGAAAAATGACATATTAACACATTTTTTTTAATATTAAAATAGAATATGTTAATATATATATATATCTATTAATTATATATCTTAATATAAATTGTAATATGTAATAAAAAAATCCTATTTCTTAATTCTAAATTATTATCATTTTTGATCCGATTGAACGAACTAGGATTTTCGAACTAAGGAATAAAAAACCATGGATAAATCCAAGCGACTTTTTCTTAAGTCTACGCGATCTTTTCGTAGGCCGTTGCCCCCGATTCGATCGGGGGATCGAATTGATTATAGAAACATGAGTTTAATTAGTCGATTTATTAGTGAACAAGGAAAAATATTATCTAGACGGGTGAATAGATTGACTTTAAAACAACAACGATTAATTACTATTGCTATAAAACAAGCTCGTATTTTATCTTTGTTACCTTTTCTTAATAATGAAAAACAATTTGAAAAAGGCGAGTTGGTCCCTAAAACTACTGGTCTTAGAACCAGAAAAAAATAGATTTACTCTATCAATTGAATCCAAATTCTAATTGGAACTCAAACGTGGATTGATTTTTTGTTCGAAAAATCCGAAAATCCCGATTGGAGTGTTGTAATAAAAAAAGAAAATTGGGGAAGAATCAAAACTCTTTTTTTATTGAATCTTTTTACTCCGTTTGATTACTTGATCATATTATCATCATATTTTATCGTATAAATTTCTATTCTACCTTCCTGGAATTCTTTCTCCAGGGAATTCTATGTAAAACATTCTGATGGATTCCCCCCAATCTCCTTATTTTATGATGTCATTGGAAATCATGTAAAGACAATTCTTATTTAATATAGCTAGTTGTGCAAGTATTTTACGACTAAGAAGTAACTGTTTTTTGTACAGATTGTTTATAAGACCGCTATAACTATAGAATACCCCTATCTCGCGAATTGCTGCATTTATCCGCGTGATCCATAAACGACGAAAATTTCTTTTTTGCCTATCTCTATCCCGATGGGCCGAAACCAAAGCTTTTATTTTTTGTTGAATAATAGTTCGAGTAAGTCTTGAATGAGCCCCGCGAAAGCTTGATGCGAATAAACGGATTTTTGTTCTACGTCTCCGAGCTATATATCCTCGTCTAATTCTGGTCATTGAATAAACAAAACTTTAAACTTTGATGAATAACTAATTGATTTTTTTTTTCAGTTATTCTTTTCTCCTTTCTATAATAACAAAACGGATTCTTCCAATGTATAAAATAATAATTCCAACGGCTTTTGCTACTATAACCTTCCCAACCACGATTTTTTCTTTTTTTTCTAGGTATTATTTCACCTCGAAATAAGAAATTGTATTGATACTAGATATCAAACAAAAATATAATAAAAAAAGATTAATATAGAAATGAATAAAGAAATAGTGGGTTCCATCGTTTCTATGGTTACTTTTTAAACGGTGAGGTCTTCTCTATACACCGGAGCCCCTCCTTCATTTAATCATTTAATCAATGCTATTATTAACTTGTACAGTTCATACTCTTAGGCTCTACCTATGACTTATCCAGTAATAGGTCTTTCACAGTGAGATCTATTTATACAGTAACGATATTTAATTATGAAAATTAGCCGATTAGCTGACCCTCTTAGTCCGTTCTTGCAAGAATAGAGGCATCATTTTTGGCCTTTTAATTTAAATAAGATTTCCCCTGCTTAACGTAAAATCTTTGTTACTAATGGGTAATTCTTTTTTATGAAAATTGAGGTGATTTAATTTGCACCAACGTAAACCAGAAATTTGCTACACAATCGAAGGATATGATAGATCTTTTTTTCGTTTTTTTAGATAGTGAAGGGGGTTCGTTCCTCCATTCTATCCTCTTTATCCGTACTGATCACAAATAATGGAAAAATTTTTCCGTTCTTTTGTCTCAGCTCATGGTCTGAACGAGTCGCACATACACCCTAGTACACGTTCCTCGACGCTGAGGACATCCCGCAAGAGCAGGAGATTTGGTGACATTTCTGATTGGCTGTCTTGTGTTTCTAATAAGTTGTTTAATTGTTGGCATGTTGAAGTGTATGCATAATGGGCTGGTTTAGATCGATCCTAACCGGATGATTATGAATTCTATTTATATTAATAAAATATTAAAATAAAATATTTTAAATATTATTCTATTAATAATAACAGATATCAGAAACAGAATATAAAACCCCGATAAGAAAAATGTGATTTGCGTGAAATTCCTGCTATTTTTTGATTTTTTATGCAACTGCTACAAGATCAACAATTCCATGAGCTTGGGCTTCTGTTGCCGACATAAAAACATCCCTCTCCATGTCTTCGGATACAACCCATAATGGTTTGCCCGTTCTTTGTGCATAAACCCTTGTGAGGATTTCGCGCAATTTCAGTAGTTCTTCTGCTTCCAGGACAAATTCTCCTATTTGTGCCTCATAAAAACCAGCAATAGGTTGATGGATCATTACCCTGATGATATAAGATGTTACTCTAGCTCGTATGATAAGTCGACGAAAAGAGATACAGAATAATAAGAAAAAAGGATCGAATTGACCAACCGTACAGGCATTGTTTCCACATTGCATACGGCTCCATAATAGAAATTTACTTTTACCTTTCATCGAAGAAAAATCTAGAGTTTCTCCGGCCTAGATCGGTAAATGATCCAATAACCACCCTTCCCTTGGTAGGAAAAAAAAATACTATGGTGGCTCCGTTGCTTTATTTCGTCGGTGATTTAGCAATCCCAAAGTTTCTTTTTTTTTTTCAAATAAAAAATTTTGAATAGAATCTTGTTTTTTTTTTTTTCGTACTCTTTCATAACAGAAAATCGAGTGTGAAAACAAAAAAGTTTGTGACGCTGAAATAGGTCTTCCCAATAGATACGACAAAATCGGAAATACCTTTTATCTCAATCTCATACTACTCTTTCGATACATAATCTAATAAAAAAAAAAATTATTGTTTTTTTTTATATCGAATTTGAAAAGCCATGCTATTATTACTTAATATTCATATTTCATATGGCAAATGGCGAAGGCATAGTTTTTTTTCTTTCAAACAAAAAACCCATTGGCGCCAAGCGTGAGGGAATGCTAGACGTTTGGTAATTTTTCCTCCGACCAGGATAAAAGATCCCATTGAAGCGGCTAATCCCATGCATACTGTCTGTACATCTGGTCGCACAAATTGCATAGTATCATAAATAGCTATTCCGGGTATTACCCATCCGCCAGGAGAGTTTATAAACAAATACAAATCTTTGGTCTCACTCTCTATACTGAGATATACCATAAGACCAATAAGTTGATTTGAGATTTCGCTATCAACATCTTGGCCTAAAAAAAGTAATCTTTCTCGATAAAGTCGGTTGATTAGGATAAAATTCTATCCCCTAGGAGCCGTACATGCACCTTTTGATGCATACGGTTCAACAAAAATCGCGAAAAAAGAATCAATGTGTAGATTCCAGCCCTCGCTTTTTTGATAGTGAGTTGAGTACTTTCTAACTTCTCTTTTAACGAAGGGGCTTTTCTTCCATTTTCAAGAAAGATGAGTTTTGACCCGTTTGTCTATAAAACAAATTCATTAAATTGATCAAACTAACTTCTCATTGATGTATTCTTTCATCGAGATCCAATTCAAATCACGATGGCATTTTCTTGTTCCTGAATGGTTTTTTTTTTCAATTCTTTTAGGTTTGTGCTCTACTCCGAGTAAAAATCTGCCCGATTTAAATTTGCACGTATAGGGCAAATTCCCCCAATACCTTGTCTTTTTGCTACAACTTCCAATTGATTTCGTTCCGTCAAATACAAATATTTGACGTATGCATCATATTTTTCGATTGAGTATGATTAACAGTTTGAAATTACTTCTTATTTAGAAATAGAATATGATACAAATAGTAAGCATAGATATATTACCAATTGGATTTTTCTAAACGGAGCCTGGATACTTCATTTTATTGGTTATTGGTCCAAATAAGCCAACCATAAATTATTCTAATTGATAATATTAATCTGGATACCTCCAAAGCGTAGATCTAATTGCACTTCATTGTCATTGGATTTCACGCTCCAAATTCCAAATTTTTGATGATTTAATCAATCTTTCTTGGGCGAAACAGAGGATATCCCAATCGGAGGAGAGAACGGGTAAATCCCATATGACCCAATATATCGGACAAGTCGCACTATACGTCAATCCAAAAAAAATCGTCCTCCCAACTATTTCGAAAAGGAACTCTTGGAACACCAATAGGCATTAAATGAAAGAAAAAAGTAAGTACTCTATTTCACTTTGATGTGAAAGCGTATAATTTATTGTCTTAATAATATTAGCATTTAATAATATTAGCATTAGCTTTTATTATAATATATTATAATATATTATATTAATTATTGTTGATAAAAGCAATAATTTATTAACTGATTCCTTTTCCTTTGGTGAGATCCAAGACATGACGGAAAAAAGCAATATTTTAAGAAAGACTTATTTTATTTCTTCTAGAAACTATTACAGGTTTCAATTGATTGAACA
>CAODLS010789142.1:0-17242 GCA_948243855.1 Flueggea neowawraea | reverse complement strand
ACTAATTTGATTTCTTCCTCTTTGGAGAATTTTAACAAACAGGTGGAGGAAGGAAATGGGGTTTGGTTTTTGTTCAGAAAACTGATTGTTGTGTTGTAATTTTATATGGAGAAAATGGTGGACAGATGGGTTGGGTTCGGCGGGAAGAGTTGGCGCCAGGACTAAACTTGGCGCCATTTATTTAAGAGGGAAATATTTTGGATTTTCCATATTAGGCGGGTGGTGATGACATAGACGAGGCAAAATGACAGTATAGGTCCTTAAGTACGTGTATTTTACTGTGTAGTCCTTCAATTCGAAACAATTCACTGTTTTCTCCTTCAAATAATGTTAAGTTCCATCTGCAGTTTTTTCTCACCTCGCAAATGGGCAAACAAACACAATTGAATTGAAGCATGTTAATTTTCTTTTTTTGGGTCAGGAATTGAAGCACGTTAATCTAAGACTTAGAATCTGTTTATTTCAAATGTTGTCCTTGAATTCCACTATGTGATAAAGCCTAAGAAAATTAGTTGATGAAATTTTATTTTTCGTCAACTAAAATTACCACTCACTACTTATAAAAGAAAATTACCATCCACTAGAGAGGCAAATGACTTGTCAATTAGAAATATGACTTTTTTTCCCTTATCTTTCCCTCTCACATACTCCCCAAAATTAATCACTAAGTCCCTACAGCATCTAAAACTACCAAACCACCATTACACCACACCACTAAACAATCACAACTTCTAGAACCCTTAGTAGCCTTGAAATAAAGATGGCAATTGGTCCTCTATCCAATGGATATCAAACTTGATTTATACCCAGCCAATACGAGTAATGGGTACAACCATACAAGTATGGCATAGTCGACATTTTACTATACGATATGGATATAATTTGGTGTTACTTGTAACCATACTCCTGTCTATACTTGGTAGGTAATATCCATATTCATAACATTACCTGTACCCATACTCATATGTATACGATATATTTTAGGCCCAGTCCATCAACAAGTTTGAGGATTGAAACCCACGGGGCAGCCCTTAGGAGAGGTGGATTTACCCCCCAAGTCAAAATCCACAGAAAAGGAAAGAAGCTTTAGCTGGATATAGGAGGTCAAAACCCCCAAGGCAATCCCTTAAGGAGTGAAACAAAAAAAAGGGAAAATTAATTTCTGAGTCCTTGAGGTTTGCCCTATTTAGTAGGTAGGTCCTCGTATTTTTTTGCGAAAGCAAGTTTGTCATTCACGCGGGTTTTTAACTGATGGAGTTGATGGAAGTGGATGTTTTCCAAAATACTCTCTCTTCAATTTCAAAACCAAAGCCATTCCTCTGAATTTCTCTCTCTCTCTCTCTCTCTCTCTTTCTCTCAAACCCGGTTGCTCTTTCATCCATCCACACTGAATCGTTTCATCCAAAACCCATCAAATCCCATGAAAAACCTAAGCAACCTTGTGAAAAATCAAAACTGAACACTCTTGAAGAGAAGAATATCATGGCACGTTGAAAACCTGTAGCCAAGTACGGACATGGACGACAAAGGTATGTCAATTTTGTGCTTTCTAGGTTGCATTTTTTTGTAAATTTTGAATGGAAAGTTAATTATATATGCTATTGGTTGATGGGTGTTGCTCCAATTTGGACGATTCTTAGTTTTATCTTTTTCTAGGGTTTTGGTGGGGACTGAACTTTTTAGGGACTTTTGTGGGGATTCAATTTTGAAAAGTAGTCCTCTTTCATTCATTCATGTTGGTTTTGTTTGTTTGTTTTATACGCAGGAGCAGGGAAGTGGACCATTGTCTTGAATTTTGAAGGGGATGTTGGACATATCAACAACGTAGACCCATAGCTATTTTCTTGTGTCGTTATGTGAAAATACGTGTGTCAAGCCTTCAAGTTGCCAAGAGATACACCTCTGGAGTTTAAAATGAATGATAGAATATTGCGAAGTGACTCGAATGTGGCTGGAATTTTTAATGAGAACAGGGAAAGCAACGAAGTCAACATTCAAGTGTCCCTACCTGATATAGAGCCACTTGCAACATTGCCAACAAATGGGATTTTTTGGGTGTAATTTCATTCCTAGGACAGACTTAAAGAAAGCTAAAGGGGCACGTGGGAGACCAAGGAAAGAATCTGGAAGGGCTGTCGAAAATGAGAGAATGGCAATTGAGGAAGGTTGTGCGACTGAGGAGGCATATGACAATGTTTCTGATGAGGAGTTTGAATGTTCTGATGATGAGAAGTATCTAGACTACAATAAGGATGGAGAAGGGGATAACACGAAGACTAATGCAAATGAAGAAGGTGATGTAAATGAAGTTGGTTGTGGTGGTTTAGGAGAAGGTGAAGCTGAGATGTTTGATGAATTGGTTGTTGGCAGCTTTAAAGATGGTTTGAGTGACTGTAGATCCGAGGGTTCGTTGGAGTCAGTTGAGTCAAAAAGGGTGGATGAATGGGGGTTCACGAAACAAAAAAGGAATATAGATTCTTTAAAAGGCATTAAGGGAAAACCTTACAAGCCAAAAGAAGGTGCTAAGATTATGTTTAAAGAAGAGAAGTTGTTTCAGAATGTTCAAGCATCTAGGGATATACTTAGAGACTACTATGTTGATGATGGCTATGATATTAAGAGAACAAAGAATGATCTACAAAGGGTGACTGCAGTATGTCTCGATGAAGGTGATGGAGGGGAGAAGTGTAAATGGCGTATGCACGCTTCTGTTCTGCCAGACAAGAGAACATTCATGGTAAAGAAGCTCAATGATGTGCATAATTCATGATGTCTACAACACATATAAATGCCTCGTTGGATTGGATTGCGAAGAAGATGATGGAAGAGCTTAGGGCAGATGAGAATATGAGTTATGAGATGATGGAGGAGAAGTTGCGAAAGGGCTTGGGAGTTGAAACAAATCGTTTTCGGTTGTATAGGGCAAGGATGAAAGCGAGGGAAAAAATGAAGTTTCTCATATCGAGTCATATGAGAAAGTTGGGGCATATGCTAGAGTTTGCGCAAGATACAACCTAACTAGTACTTTTGCCTTTAATCAACACCCTAATGGAGATCGAACAACACGCAAGGTTTTTAGAAGGATGTTTATCAGTTATTATGCAAAGAAAGTTGGTTTCTTGACCAACTGCAGACTGTTCTTCGGGGTGATAGGACATTTCTCATGGGTCCATATAAGGGAATCCTAATATCAGCTGTGGCTTTAGATGGGAACAACGAGTTATTTCCCATTGCTATTGGCATAGTTGAAGCTGAGAGTCAGGAAAGTTGGACTTGGTTCTTGGAGAAGCTGAAGTTGGTCATTGGTGGAGGATCTGAAGAAATGGCTCTCACAATAATGTCAAACAAACAGAAGGTAAAATTTATCTTAATGTATTGTTGAAATTGTTAGCTGCATTTAGTTATGATTTGTTGCTAGCTGCATGTGGCATTAAAACTACTTTAGAATTGATAGTGATTTGTTGCAGTAGAGTAGTGTCAGATGCATGTGGTTTTAAAACTGATGCAGTAGAGTAACACACAATCTTGAATTTTGTATGTTATAAAATTATGAGAACTTTATTCTATTGTTTCACATGTGTAAGTCAATGGTTCTGAATTTTGGATGTTTTAAAATTATGAAAACTGATTCTATTGTTTCACATGGTATGAACTGGTCTTCATTGTTATAATGTCAGACAAAACTGCATCTTCAGCAATTGCAATGGAGTTTAAAAAATGTATCTTTTTTACAAGTACTCTCAATTGTCTTCTTTTATGTTTGCATGAGTCAGAAAAATATAAGAACACAGATTGTAATTTCCATCAACCAATTACTTCATATCAGATATATCAGATATGCAGTAACTTTGGTTCTTTGAAATTTCCAACACCAATTATAATTATTACTTGAAAAATAATTTTTATGTGTACATCTTTTCAGATTGTGATATAATTTATTCACTGATTTGTTAATCCAAAATTTAATTGACATTTGATAATCTCAGGGATTGATTGAAGCAATTAAAGATGTCTTTCCAGATGCATGTCATAAGACTTGTACACGCCATTTATGGGCTAACATGAAGCTGGAATTTCTAGGATTGGAAATTAAGGATCTATTTTGGAGAGCTTGTGGTGTAACAAATGAATTTGAGTTCAAAGAACATACGGGTAAGTTGAAAGAGATTGACAAAGATGCTTATGATTGGTTAATGGCAAAGCCTTTAAATCAATGGGCAAGACATGTATTTCGGATTGGAAGCAAGAGTGGAGAATTAACCAACAACTTGTGTGAGTCATTCAACAGTTGGATCAACAAGTTCAGACACAAACCAATTATCAAGCTTCTAAACATCATTCGGCTGAAACTCATGGTGAAAATGCAGAAGCGATATGCAGCTGCAACTGCAACTACAACTACTTGGCAAGGCAAAGTAACCGAAGCAACAAAAAAGAGACTTCATCAACTAACTCAACAAGCTCGTTACTGCAATTTATTCCCAGGAAGAAGAGATGAATTTGAAGTTGTTGATTGGAACTGCAAATACGTTGTGAACTTACCAAAGTGGGAATGCAGCTGTCGGTGGTGGCAAATCAGTGGAATGCCTTATAGACATGTTGTTGTATGCATCTGCTACAAGAGGGAAAAGTTGGAAGATTACTGCCACTCTTTGTATAGTGTCAAGTCTTACATTGTAATGCCTCATCTGTTCCAATCAATTCTCTGTACCATTCAAGGTCTTTGGATGGAACGTCAATCGACTTCGAATGATCTTAGTTCAATCCCTATTTGAATCTTAATTGATTTAAGTGATGTTGATTGTTTGAAGATGTTTGAGGATGTTTAAGAGTGTATTCGAAAATGATTTGATGATGTGGAGGATGGTTTGATGTTTGATGATGAATTATAGATGTAATTTTCGAGGATTAAGTGTTATAGAAACCCGAGGGAGGTTTGACACACGTTTGGAAGCGTGAAACGTCGAGTATGTGGCTGGAGTTGTGAACAAAGCATGTTGTCGAGACAAGTAAGTTGTACGTTATCTAGACAAGGAGCATAATGTATGTTGGGTAGCAACGATGTACGCTATCTGGGATGCAAGGATGATCAACGTACGTTGGCATGAATGACGTATGTTGTATTGTGTTTGTTCCAGATCCGTGGCTACTGGATGCATCACAACATATGTTGATGGTGTATGAATCACGTTGTGGACGACCATAACGTACATTGAGGATGGGAATGACATACGTTGCTTTGTTATTTTGCTGAAACAGTGCGTTTTGATCAGCTCGTCCATAAAACCCCCAAAACCCGACCCATTCGTCATTTTCTCTCATTTCTCACCCAAATCTCTTTCAATCTGGTCCAAATTCCTCTCTCCTTGGTCGCCCATCGTTCCTTAACGCCATCTGAGGTAAGATCAATATCCTTTTTTCATTTCTAACTCATTTTCATGCATTGATTCATGAAAATGTCATTTGGCCGAATTTGAAATGGGTTTCAATTTTCGGATGATTCTTGATGAATGGATGTTAGTTGATATCAATTTATGTTAGATAGGACTTAGATGAACACGATTCAAGCTTTGAATCGAACAATTTGATGAGTTTTTGGTGGACCTAGGGTTAGGTTCAGGCTTGATGATTTTTAAGACGATTTGGAGTTTATTTGTGGAATCTGATGTTGGATTAATATTCAGGGGATTGATTAGAGTCAGAATATATGATTGATTTCGATATTTGTCGGTTGAATTAACAGTTCAATAGTTTTGAGAATAAACTTATGGTTTTAGCAAGTTTTGTAAATTTCTGAAAAGTTTACTTTAGATTTGTAATTTTTGAACTGTAATTCCTGGAAAGTGAGTTATAGATTGTAATTTTTGGAATTCGATGTATAGATTTGTAATTTTGGGAAAGATGAGGATAGGAGTTGTTTCACGATTTCTGGGAGTTCGGAGAGTAATTTGTGGATTCTGACTTATGGATATCTAGTTAGTAATCTCGGCATTCTTCGAGGTCTGTTTTGAAATTTGTCAAGTCTTAGGGACTAAAACATAATTTTACATTGGTCGGGAACCAAACTATAATTTTACGTAGATTTCGTATTTAGAATCGAGGGTGATGGATTCACACGGGGTAGATTTTCAGTGACTTCGAGAGTTCGAGTCTGCATTGCATTGCATTCATATTCAGTAAGATCACAATATCGTATTTGACTCTGTTGTCTTTGCCTTTGCTCTCAGTTCGGTTCAGCTCTCGATGTGAGCAGCCATTCACCGGTGGACCGCTACTGGATTATTAGCTCGGTGTCCAGGGAGTGGATGACAGTTTCAGACACATAGTCTGTGTCTTCAAACCTAGTATGTTGTTTTTGAAATGTCTGGCTATAATCTGAAATCAGACTAATAATTATTGGATTAATTAATAATCGGGATTATGTGATTATTAATAACCAATGTTTTGCTATGAAAAGCTAAAGTATATATTAGTATATATATACAAAAGTATTTTGTATAAGATGAAATAAAGGAAAATATGAGATGCATGATTTGCTGTGAAATATTACGTATATAACACTTTGATTTGGGGACACCTAGCTACGGGGTACGTAGCCTTTGGTATACCAATGCTTTGTCAAGGCCCTAGTTACAGTGGTAATGGGGTGACCGTATATTCGGCTAGATATACGCTTTTATTGAGCAGTCAGGTGGCGGATTCCACCCTGCTATATGGACATTGATACTGGTCCCGTACTACGAATCTACATGTATATATATATTGTCTGAATGCATGTTGTATGATATGGATGTGAACGTTTTTGGAAAACAAATTTTAGAAAATATATTATGTATGTAGTATGTATACTATATGATATCTATGTATACTCGTGTGTGGTATTTTAAAAAGGTTTTCAAAACAGTCTTTGTAAGGCACATATGAAGCGGTCTGAAGTGTTATCTCTCACTGGGTTGACCCCATTTCTTTTCTTTTCTTTTCTTTGTTCTCTTTATACTTCACTTTTTAGGTACTTTGTAGCGGTTGTTGATCTTCTGCGCTCAGTGAGGTGTTTGTCAGCAGCGAGTGCCCTGTTGTTCGGGCTTGACTTTTAGTTCTGTTAAATGCTCCACATACCGAGTAGTGGGTTATGGCCTATATTTGAATTTGAAATGGTTCAATTATTTTCAATTATATTTATTTATTTATTTATTTAATGATTTTATTATTATTAATATTTGTGAATATTATTTTTGAAACTTATTTTTTTGTTAAACGATTTTAATTTGTCTAATAAAAATGTATTTGAATAATTGTTCTATACTCTGGGGTTTGTGTGGGATGGGTCGGGTTTCCACAGACGGTCCGCCTCGTACGCCGGTTATGGTCTAACTTTGGGTCGTGACATACATAGTAGCCTATGAATAGCCCATTCACCCAATCCCTCAAGATGACCTAGAGCCTTGTCACAACGACCTGGTTTTCGACCCTCCTAGAATGAAGAGAAGAGTTGGCCGTCCTACAATGAATAGGAAAAAAGAGAGAGATAAGCAGCCAACAAATCTTGGGAAGAGATTGAACACTCTTAAGTGTTCTCTGTGCAAGGAACTTGGTCACAACAAATGTCGTTGCCAAGGAGGACCAATTGTTGTAGCACAAGGAAAAAAGAAAAAAAAAAAGCTAAGCGTGGAAGTAACAAAAAAACTCAACAGAATAAGAAGAAGAAGACTAAGGTATAACTGTCTTATTTAACTGCTTGTCTTTATGTGCTAAGAGTTGTATGTAGTTATATGAATCAAGCACTAATATGACTACAATTTCATCACAACCATGTGCTACAACATCTCATGGCAAGGAACGCGGACAAGAGAGTGCTTCATAGCCATAGTGTTGTCAATATTTAGGAGAAAATGGATATATATTTTGTCGTTTCAGGGTTACTTTTGTATGCCAATACTTTGAACATAATTGTTGGCAAAAGTAGATTTTTGGCTCTACTGATGGAGCATTTTGTAAAGAACCATGTATAGTGCTTACTTTCTTTTGGACGAATCAGGTGCTCAAGTAGGTTGAGCATTTTACAAACACTCAAAAATGTGCTCATGTGATCATATGCTCTTTTAGAAGCACTTATTTTATTACAACTTCATTATGTTGGTTTCAGAATTTGATTTTGTTTAATTAATAGCTGATTTGCATATTGAATGTAAAATGATAGATGATAATTCTAGTTCTGTAAAATGATAGATGATTTCCATCCGGTAATTTAGAGGGGAGAAACAAGTGTCTCACACACTTGACAAAAGGACCTCATATGCTCAAAAAATATAACAACAAGGACGTATTTGCACATCAATTATAACCATAAGTACTAATATGCTACATTATATATTCGAAAATCACATCAGCACCTTCCTCAGCTTTTTTCCTAACCCATTCTCATAAGAACAACCACAAACAAAACAAACAAAACAATTACTCCTAACTTGACACAAAAAATTAGAAAGTTGCAACTTTTCCACTTCTTTTGCAAGATTCATGTTCTCTTTCTTCAATTTCTCCATTTTATTGTTGCACACATCCATCTTGTGAAGAACTTATGCCACCATTTCTTCATTACAGAGAGCTTCATTACTCTGACTTTCAACTTGAGATTTTCCATAGGAATCCCCCACCTAAGCCAAGTACCACAAACATTATCTTCACAACAATAGTATACTCTGTTCGGATTGCTTTTTGACTCCAAAATTCTCACATTTGTCCTTTTGTTACATTTACACTTGATATTTAGGAACCTTGCTTCATCAGTGTTTGAAGTAACTGAGTTTGAGGAAGACATTTCAAAGTGGTAAAGAAGAAGTGAGGAAGTAGAAGAAATATACAAGAAAGGGAAAAGAAAAGAAAATTAGGGTTCACATGTTCATAAGCCTCATGTATGTTTTAAAGTAGAATCAAGGGCAATTTCATCTTTAAAATTTTATTTTAAATGAATCACTCTACACGTCAGCACTTTCGTAACAGCTCAATAGCAAACCAATGAGAGAAGGACTTAAATATAACCCGGTTTTAAACTTAAAGGATGTGTATGGAACATTTTAAAAACATGATGACCTACCTACTAATTAGGGCAAACCTCAAGGACTCAAAAATAAATTTCTTAAAAGGAAATGAAGCCCCCAAGAAGGAAGGTTGAATCGATGAGGCATCAAATTACGGAAACAATGAAACGAAGACACAAGTCAGACCTACCCAAGGAAACAAATCAACGCAGAAGGAAAGTGCCAAGCAGCTTGGCCTCCAAAGAAACAAATCTGCATAAGGAAAGTTCTAAAGGGCTTAGGGGCTGACCATCAGAAGAGATTGCACAATTTGTGGACCTGATTCCATAATTATGGGAAAGATGAATATACACAGGTTGTCGGTGAGGACAATATAAAAACAACACATAGAAGATTTCATGGCTCCTTTTCCTCGACATCATACCCCCTATGGGTTGACCAACCCCCTTAGTCTTTGTTCTCTATTTGTTCTTCCCCTTAAGCTCTCTTTTGTTCTCTCTTATATTTTTGTATTAATCTCTTGCAGTCAATCTTTATTTCCAATAAAATCTCCCTTCATCATTGTGTTCTTTGCAAATTGTACAAAGGAGCAAAGACCTACTAACGTACGTTTAGTCCATTTACTTGCGACAATCATTTGATTATGAATTTAAGTACTCCCTCTGTCCTAAAAAGATTGTCACCCATTTTTTTACACAAAGATTAAGAAAATGATAAATGAGGTGATATTTTTACTTTTATACCCTCACTAGTATAGTTGTTTATAGTTAGGATTTTGTTGGACATTGAAATACTTCATCCATACTTTTTTTGGCTTCAAGACAATAATGAGGGGAAAAATGGAAAACAACACAAAAAGTAAAGTTTATTTAGGAAGGTGACAATTATTTTGGGACATCCCGAAAAGGAATAGTGGACTATCTTTGTGGGATGGAGGGAGTAAAAAACAACTCAAATCTCTTTTTAGTTTGGGTAAACTTAAAATTCTATGGCACACCACGCATCGATCTAAAGGGCCACATTGTGTTCCTATTAAAATAAAAATACAAAAAATAGGAAATAATCATTTGGCACATTTGGTGGGATAGGTGATGTTATGACGTCATTTTACAACCAAGATGAATATGAGGATGTTGCACCCCTTGGGTGGAAGGGAATGCTTTTGCAATAGCAAAGGCGAGACTGCCAAAAAATTACTGATTGTGCAAAGCCTCTAATACAACTATAGGCTCGGGGGCAACATGGACAATATGGGCAGGGGTATTATACCCAATATTATAGTGGTTGAATTATTACAGTAGGTGTCTATAGAGATGAAGGACGCCGCCAATTCCAAGAAGGCAAAGGGCACGCCCAATGTACCTGAGGATTATTGGCAGAAGAGGTATTACCTCCTAGTCCCCTAAGCATATTACTATGGTGACCACCAAGACTATGGTTGGTCTGAAGAATTGATGGGATAAAACAATCAGGATGAGCACTATGAAAATTATTAGAGAGGCCATGAGTTCCCATAACACAAGGGACAAGGCCTCAAGGCACTTGAGGAGTATAGGTAGGAGAGGCATTACCCTCCAACCTCCCAAGCAGATTACTATGATGACAACTAAAACTATGGTTAGTCTAAAGAATTGGTGGGCCAAAATACTCAAGAGGAGTATTATGAAAATTATAAGAGAGGCCACGAGTTTCAATAACACATGGAGCAAGCCCCCAAGGGACCTAGGCAATATAGGGAGGAACGTTAGTACTCGCCATCTAAAACAACATATTATGAAGACTGCCAAAATAATGCTTAGTCCTAAGAAGAGGTTGGCCAACACATTCAAGAAGTATATTTTGAATACAATGATGAAGGCCACCAATCTATGGGCTCGACCTATGAAAAAATGGATGAAATACACAAGCATCACAAATAACTTAGAAGGAAAATAGAAGAAATACACCAAAAATTGATAAAAAAAAATTTCCAACTCATTGAGTGCATGAAATACTTGGTGGCATGTACTGGGGAGAGATTCAAATAGTGAAATGTATACCTCATCTGGACGAAAAATCACTTGTATTAGGAGCCTCTAGTTCTCCTATGAAGGTGGTGAAAAAAGAGGAAATCAGTGATCCTTTAGAGGAGCAGTCACCAGTAGAAGAAGACTTTATGATGGTAACAGGAGAGGAGGACATTGAGAGTAACCTGGTGGGTCTAAGACAAGAGATCAAAGAGGCACCTATAAAACCTTTAGAGGAACTAATAAAGCAACATGAAGAACTTACATCAGTCAAGGGCGTTATGGGGGCAAAGACTCACCTGCAGGAGTCAACATGGGTGGTGAATCCCCAACTAGAGGAGCATAATTTTGGACCTCCACAAAAAAATGGAGAGGATTTTTTTTCTAGGAACCTCCAAACAAGGTAAGGTATATTCCTAGTTCATTTATTATTACCTTCTCTGGGTATTATTTCTTGTGTTGTATAAGTTCTCAAGAACTTGAGTCCCTTAAGAAGAACAAACTCCACCTTCCCCTTCACAGGAGATGACCCCATGAGAACAAGTCTCTTGCCAAAAGCCACAAGGAAGGGTCAAAATTCATTATCCACTGCCACTGTGGTTAACATATGGGAAAACTTACTTGCAAAATGTTGGTTTCACAAAGACTCATGTATGCCACTACTAATTTGCAGGGGAGTTGCACGAGCCCCACAAGAAACACAAGTTCCTCCCATAAAGGGAGTAATATCACTTATTATGAAAGTTGGCCATACTTAAGGCTGTCGAAGGTACCACTTATGATAAATTCGGGCTACTCCATTGCAGGAATTAAAATGGTACTACCGTCTACGTATTAAAGGTAGTAACTCAGGGGAGCAATTAAAAAAAAGCATTAACCTATGAGGAGGCTGGTCCAGTATTACATTAAGGGGAAATTACACTAGCGTCCTTGAGACATATCATAATTTCTTATGATGCCATTGAGTTTTTAAAAGGCTTGTATTGCGTCCCTAGCTGTTAACGCCATCTACTTAGACTAACAGGAAACGTCAGTTTTGATGGTGCGACAAGGTCCCGACATATGAGACATATGCTAACGTGGTTGTAATGACTATTATGCCCCCTTCTCTCTGTCTTTTTTCTCTCCATCTCTCTCACTCATCACCGTCTTCTACTTAATCTCTCTCACTCAAACTTAATAGACCCTCAGTCAAAAGTACAATAACACCACAATTACTCACTAAAACCTAAATTCAACACAAAAATCACAATTGCAACTTATGGACAGTTTTCAATCATCTAAAAAATTCACAATTAATCAAAACCATGCAAAAATACACAAGTTATTTTTTGCTTCTCTTCCTCAATGGAGGTGGTAACTAACCGGTGACATCAAAGCCATCGTAGAAGCCATATTTTACCACTTCATTTCTTTTTTTTTTCTCTGTTTCCTCTCTCTTTCTCATCAAACAAATAGCCAAACCAGAAACCAACAATCCATTATCTTTTTATTAAGTGTGTGTACACGTGCCCTCTACAAATACCCTTTCTATCCTTCTTTCCACCTCTCTCTGCTTCCCACATCGGTGCTTCCCGTGAAGGGACATGCCATTTTTCGATTACCAGAGCATGATGTTGTCGCTTGCAAAGGCTCATCATCTGTTGTTGCCGCCCAAACTAGACTTTGATCCTCTACTCTCTCTCTTCATTTAACAAATTGAACTTGGACACCCCAAAACCCTTGTTGAGGAGACAAAAAATCGAAGAACCGATTAGTTTTTAATGTTTAATGGTGGTCCTTTTTTTAATTTCATTTTTAGGAGTTTTTAATTATTAAGGTTTTGTGATTGAAATACTTTATGCATTTGTCTATAGTTTGTTGCTTCATATGGTTCAGATTTGGCATTTTTGGTATCATATGTGATATTTGTAATTCTTACACACCATGTTTTTGGTAAAAGGCCTGAACTAACTCTGCAAGTACTTGGTTTCTTTTTTGAATCTGAACCCTCCACTGTCTACGGCGTTTAGAACCCTCCACTGAGGAAATTGTGTAGTTAGCAAATTTAAAAATTCAAGAAACTTGCATTCTATTTTTTTTTTTAGTTAGCAAATTATGTAGTTAGAAAATTAGGAATCATATGTTGAATAAGCTGCCAAAAAGTTCATGAATAAGGAGCACAAATTTGGGTTTTATTGATGAGAGATGATGAGTAAAAGAGACAGAGATAGCAAAAGATAGAGAGAGAGAGAGAGAGGTGGTGGTGAAGAGAGAAACAAAGAGAAAAAAACATAAATAAGGAGAAAAGGGCATATTGGTACTTTATTAGTCAAAATTAATACTGTTAACAGCAAGAAATGCAACAAGAGCCTTTTGAAAACTCAGTGGCATAATCGGAGATTATAATATAACTTAGGAACACTAAAGTGATTGCCCCTTACATTAATTTCAAATATCTTATTGCACTAATGGTTCACCAATAGAAGAGCACAAAAGCACAAATTTTGTAGAAGGTTTTGGAAGGGAGCAAATATGAAAACTACAAGAAACTTGCAAAGGACTTTTAATATGTATTCATGGTTTTGTTCAAACAAGTCATACTTGTCCAAGAAAAAAAATCCATGCAAAAAGAAAGTGCCAGGGAGCGTGGCCTTCAAGAAAAAAAATCTACAGAAGGAAAGTGCTAAGGGGCCTAGGGGCTAGCCATTAGAAGAGATTCCAAAATTTGAGGACTTGATTCCATAGTTATGGGAAAGATGAATGGTACACAGGCTACTGGCGAGGACAATATAAAAACAACAGATAGGAGACATCTCACAACTCCTCTTTGTAATACCCCATCCATTCCGATGAGTTCTCTGTAGCATTCTATTCAATTTCGAGAAGGTCTTCTGTTGAACTCCGTTCGTTTTCGATTGACGTCGTTAATTTTGATCCGAATCTTTGGTATTTGAATGTTGATTTGATGTTTGGGAATAATGATTTGGTGTTTGGGGATGTTTAATAATGTTAATTTTGCAAGGTTAGGTGTTGTGGAGCCTTAAGAATAGTCTGGGACAAGTTCGGAAGCAAGAAACGTCGCGTATGTGCACCATAATACAATTAACGTACGCAAGGCCCAAGCCTCACGTACTTAATCTGGAATTCGTATGAGTTACGTACGTTACATGAAGATGATGTACGTAAATCATAGCTGACGTACGTGAGCTACATTTTTCTCAATTCTGAAGATTCTGGATGCATTTCTGACCCCGACAACGTACGTGAGATGTTGCCTAACATATGTGAGCGACCTTTAACGTATGTGAGATTCAAAATGACGTACGTTACATGACTCTGTCAGTTTAAAACACCCAAACTGAGCCTCCTACGTCGTTTTCACTCATCCCTCTCGTCTTTATCACTCTTTTCTTACTCAAATTGCCTCAGAACCCTTCCAAATCAATCCCCCAATGTTCCTAATCAACTTCTAAGGTAATATTACTCTTCTTTTCATGATTTTCACTTCGTTTTATGCATTGAATCATCTGATTTCGTTTTGGTCTGAATTGAACTAGAGTTTGATTTTTGAATGATTCTGGCCAAATGGATGCTTAGGGATGTTAGATTAGGTTATATGGGACTTATATAAACATGAATCAATCCTTGAATCATGAGATTTGATGAATTATTACTTGGGCTAGGGTTAGATTCGGTTTTGGCCAAATTGATGATGATTTTGAGTTGTTTTTGCGAAACCAATTGTAGATTTGAGTTCTTGAGGTTGATTAGGACAAATGTAGGTGATTGAAATCAATTTCTATCAGTTGAATCGAAAGGACTCTTTGGGTAATTTTCCATATAGGGACCAAACTTGATATTATACATATTGGGTTCTAAAATGCAATTTTAGACTATTTGGAGGTTTGATTTGATAATAGAGATACTTGGGGGACTGTTAGGTAAATTTTGAATATGTTGAGGACTGAATTGTAATTTTTCAAATTTCAGGGACCAAAGTGTAATTTTACACCGAGATGTAATATTTGATTTATTACATTTGGCTTTGGTCCGAAAGAGGGTTTTAGGCTTCGTCTGAGTGTTTGGGTTTGCATATGCATTTGCATGTATTTCGATGCAACCACAATACTTTGTTTTGATTTGTTTTCAATATGTCTATTCCAGCTTTGTTTGATTTTCGAGGAGACCTGTTATTTGCAGGTGGACCGTGATTTGGATTATTTGCTCGGCGTCAAGGTGAGTGTGGTAGCCACTTCAGACACATAAGTTGTGTCCTTTGTGTTGGAGAATTTTGGTCAATGCCTTAGTTGATTTGGGAGAGCGGAAGTGACTTGAAAGGAAAGCAAAAAACAACACCAATAATTTATAGTGGTTCGGTCAACTTGATGCCTACGTCCATTGCCTAAGTCTTACCACTTAGGATTTCCACTATGACTATGATTGACTCCGACTCAATCCAACAAAGCCAATACAACGAGGTTGATTCCTGGCTTAACACCTCTAAGACCCTCACAATATTGTTTTGCTTAGGTCACAACAAATCTCTACAATGTTGTTTTCTATAGACTTAGAAAAACATATCTCACACTCTCAAAGTGTATACAAAAAGATTACAAAAGATGAAGCTCTATGCTAGAGTTGGATATTTGAGAATGATGCTTGAACTTTGATCTCTAGCTTGAATTGATGTTTTTCTTGATTGGAATTGATAAGGAGTTTGGCTCAATGAATTCTGATGTTTTTCAACACGGTTTTGGCCTTCTTTTGATGTATTTATAGCACTCCCATGCCATATGACCGTTGTTTTAAAGAATATAGCCGTTGGAGTTCATTTAATGTTGCTCCAGCTTTCTATCACCTTCATAACGCACATTGCCATTACAAGACGTACGTTGATCATACACTTGTGTCAGATGACGTACGTTGTAGTTACAAGGCATACGTTGATCAATTTCAGCTTTCCATATAAAGTACGTTATGATTTCATAAAGTACGTTGCACCATACCTCAATGTACGTTATCATTTTCATAAAGTATGTTGTATTGTACCTCAATGTACATTATCCTTTCATAAAGTACTTTATTTACTCCTTTAGCATTTCAGTGGCTTCTTTTATAATTCTGAACTTTCCAACGTCTTCCACCTCAAGCCAAATGTTTTGCCCTTCATCAAAACCTTTTGTTCATCATCAAAATACATAATGAACTTAATGTTGATCTTATATGATCCAACACTCTGAACTATGTATATGTTTTTGTTGTGCTACGACCCTAGCATGGAATTTGGAGTAATTAAAGGATTGACAATCCTAATAATTTGATTTTTGTGATAACCTTTGATGTGGAAACTTTGGAAGTTTTCGAAATAAATATTATGTTTCAATATTTATTTCGATTTTGGTAATAAATGTTAAGTTATGGATCTCAAGGAAACTTTGTAGAAAATATTCTTTTGGGATTTAAAAATATTTTCTGAAATAAATATTTTTTTTGAAACAAGTATAGTCTCTGTACTAAGTATTTTGTTTTTGGAATCAAAAGTATTTTGTAATAAATACCTTGTCTGGACGTTTGGTATGATTTGACGAAAAATTCAGCAAGCATGTATTCTGCTTATTTGAACACTTAAAATGTGTATTTAAATACTGTTAGTTTTGTGTCATAATCCAATCATGTATACATTGTCATTTGGTTTATTTAATAAAAAGAGGCATTTTATTTCTATGAAACATTATTTATTTTATGAAGATAAAACTCCATTAATGGTTTATTCTTCCTTATGTCATCAAGTGCGTGACTTGATAGTAAAACCATAAGGATAAAAGGGATATTATTCTAAATGTCCCTAATCGATCATTGTCATAGAAATGATAAAGAATTAAGATTAGTATGTTGCTAAGTGGATAATCACGTTTTACTGATTATGAATATGAGATATCAACTTGGAACATAGATACATTTTGGGGAACATGTATTGGACTGGCCCGCTATGAAAGCACTTCATGGATTGTTGTCACAAAGTAGTTTTTATGCAGTGGTGATGTTTGAGTCATCTGACTGAAACTCATTATTGACTCCTACATGAGGAATCATATGTTTTGACTTAGTCAAACATTATCCGTAATAGGATGACAATAAATGCTATGATTGGATATGTCATGAATCATGCAGAGGAGTGATAGTGAGAGTGATGGATTTGTTCCTCTTATGAAGAGT
>CAODLS010789114.1:0-17145 GCA_948243855.1 Flueggea neowawraea | reverse complement strand
TGATTTTTTTTAAGCCCTGGGTTTTTTTTTTCTTTTTTTTTTTTTTTTTCAAATGTACATTGTATATTCCCCCCCCCCCCCCCCCCCCCGCGAAAATTGAGAGCATTAAATTGATTTAGAGAGATTTGAATGTGATTCATTATAAAGTTTTGAGTCTACTGATAGACCATATCAAAGTAATGAAGAAACATGGGTCAATTATAGAAAGTTTTGATGAAGATATATAATTTCCTCAAAGTATTTCAATAGAAGAATTGTGAACCAGCTTTTATTTTGTTGGATAAGCAAGTTATTCCACCCATATTGTTTATCTTCTTATTTTCAAACTCCACTTGGTTATTTTCTCTCATTCCTTCAAAATTGTACATTGTCGACATCAACATGTGTAACAAATCTTTTCAACATTGGAACTATCAAGATCCTTATTTGGATAAAATTTGTAAGAAGTATTCGCGGTTTGATTCTCACTAAATATACTCGCTGAAATAGATGAGGAGTCTTAATTATACCCAAGTCCTAAATAGAATTAGTCTCAGACCGTTAAAATAAATAAGAATACTTGTGATTTATTAAAAAAATAATTTGCAATGAAATTTCATGCTATATAAAATTAGCGAGGCCGTATCCGGTGTCGAATTTTACACTAATCATTTTAGTGAAGAAATCAATTGATTTGCGACGAATTTATCCTTTTTCTTGTAAGTGAATTGTTTATTTATTGAAAATAATTGGTGTCATGGTCAACAGTCCAAAGTTAGGATACAAACAAAGCTCACGAGAGGAAACTATAACACAATTACACAACCAACAATCATTCATGAGCTAAATGGTGTAGATGGGCGGCTAAGCCACAATACAACGCTCTTCATATAACACATGCATTATCCATATGTGACTATCTTACGTTCCCAATATTATAAAGACAAGATTGCAACAAACAAAATTTGGTCACGGGAATGGAATATGCAACACAACTACTAAAAACCTCTCTTTCATTGTCTTTGCCTCTCACTCAAGACAAATTTAGGCTGAGAAAAATATGAGAGAAGAGAGTTTTATGGTCTATAAATATTTCTTCAATCACTCTTACTTCTGTTTGTGTTCGTTATGTCTGTTTGGAATCAAATTATTGAGGGACCCTGTAGCAAATAACCTAATATGGTAACATGTGAATGTCCACATGTCTGATGGCTTCAATCGTTATCACTTTTGTTTGTGTTCGTTATATACATGTTCAACTACTTGAGTTAGTTTGAGTCGGAATTTGTTAAAAGCCATTTCACATGGATTGGAATCAATAGAAGATTTATAATGAATGACAACCCCTTGTTTCAAGCAACAGATTAGGCTTTTTGTTTGCATGTGATCGTTAAGTCGTTGCTCCTATTTGTGTAACACTGTAAACAAATTAAACTATATGTTTTTTCTCTGTCATTTAGTTTGCAATTCTCCTTCGTTACTTGATCACCTTCTGTGCTTTATTTCTAGGCAGACTTTGTTTCATTAACCAGGTTTCAAGATGATTCTGTCATATTTGATGATTCTGCCATGAATTAGATTAATACTTTTAATTGCTAGCCGTAGGTTCTTATGACACGTATTTGCATTTGTTGAATATAATTAAAACAGAATATAGGAAAAAAACCACTTGGATTTACTTAAGCGGTTGCATATATACCTAGTCAGTCTTATATAGTTATTCGAACCAAGATACTCCTTAGATTTTGTCTACGAACCTTCTCTGAATTATGGAATGTGAGATATGAGTATGGAATTTTTTTTTAAATTTGGTAGAAAAAAATTTGCAACTCATAATAAAGATTATGTCCGATTTGAATTCAGATTAGTCAGATATCAAAAGGTGTATGAATACCGACTAGGCATACATTAAACTATTAAACTCAAGTAACCAATATTTTTTATATCTAATCACAGACCATGCAGGTGTGGAAAGAGCCTATAAAGTACCGATGACTACCTTAACTTAATTGTACTCATTTTTGTATGTAAAACAGCCTTCACACTCTCCTCACACCCAACCAACTCTCTGATTAGTCAAAGTCACTGAAAGTTTCCTTAGTAATCAGAGACAATAGAGAGATGCAGAAGCCAAGAATTATATTGCTCGTAATTGGTTTGACACTTCTCCTAACCGTAGAGAACCGTGTAAATCCATATTGTTCGTATCCCTCTGTGAACATTCAATCTTCTTAAAAGTTTAATACCAAAATGTGCTATATATAATATATATAGAGCTATATTTTGTCTAGTGTAAATCGCTTTGAATCCTAATATTGATAATTTATTAGTTTATAATTTTCTCATTTTTATTAAAAAGAATACAGGAAAAAATCTAACGGGAATTGTTGATACTGTTATGAATGAAATCAACCAGTTGTTCTCTTCTAACTCTTTCTATTAAACATGCTAATAAGGCAGTTGACAGTTAGTCATTTTGGTGTTAATTATATTTTGCTTTATAAAGCTCATTTTGTAAGATTATCAAGCTCATTTTGTTGTTCAAGTACAGTATATTTTTTTGGTAGATCCTAGGTTTCTTAAAAGAGAGAAGCCCATCCTCATAATTTGAAAATCCTTAAAAAAAATTTATCCGACGTATCATGTTTTATATTTCGAATCTAAGACCTTACGATTTTAAATGTGAGTGTTTACCAACTTAATTATCCCGCTTGAAAGGCTGCCAAAAAACCTTAAGTTACAATGCCAAACTATTTGAATCGACAAGTTTCTCATTCTAACTGATTAATTAGTGATCTCTGCATATATCCATATGATATAACAAAACCTAATGATATAATTATTGATGTTTGTATGATATTATGATGCAAGTAATCTTTTTATTTTTATATGGTTTCATTAATTAAGAAAATATTTTGATAATTTTGTCATCAGGCTGCCATCATAATTGAGGCTCCAGCTCCATCCCCACAGGCCCAAACCAATAACAACCTTCCCATGGTGAGATCTCCAATTACAAATTCGCAAAAGTATTTTTTTTTCCAATATGAAAGGGCGTATCACTAATAATTTTGAGTTTTCCTTTGTTTTTGTTAGCATGGTACCACTCAAGGGAGCCTTCAACCTCAAGGTAATAATTAATCTGAAAAATACATTTACTAATTAACCCAATAATGAGCATTAATTCTGGGAATTAAAGTTGAAAATGAAGTAATAATTTATGGATTGCGATGTATATGAATGTGTAGAGTGTGGAGGAAGATGCCAAACAAGGCGCTCAAAGACACAATACAAGAAGCCATGCCTGTTTTTCTGCCAAAAGTGCTGTGCGAAGTGCTCGTGTGTGCCTCCTGGAACTTATGGAAACAAGCAAGTCTGTCCTTGCTACAATAACTGGAGACCAAGAGGGGAGGTCCCAATGCCCTTGACCACAATGACAAAGCTAGGTGGAATTAGGCAGGGTCGGACGACTCCACCGATTATCTATAAATACCTAGTGTATTCTCACTAACTCCACCTGCTTTGTTTCATTATCATTTTTTCATTTTAAAGTCGACTCTATTTTAGCCAAATTCTGGTTCTGTCATTACTTGATAACCTAATTTTATTTTTTATGCTTCATTTACAAAGTACTCGTTTAATTATCATGTAATATTAACTGTTATATTTATATGTTTGTTTTGTTTATATAAAGTGCCTGTAGGTTTTTAAACATACAACTATCATAATTAGAATAATTCAATTGTATTTCTAGGAGTGTAAATCCAAGTTGAGAGCTCATTCAACTTCGGTTTGATAATAAATCAGTTGAACTTAAATAGAAATTTGTAAATTATTCAGTTAATTTTGACAGTGAAAATTAACTTCAGCTCGTTATTTTTGTATGTTTATTCATGTAAAAAACTTGTAGTTGAAAACCTCAATAATGATAATAATTTATCCTGCACTTGACACAAATATTTACAACTAATTATCAATTTAATTAATAAGTTCTGTTTTTTGGTAATTATCTAATCCAGTTTATCATTTCATAATTCTTGATGTGAATTTTTTAATTATCTAAAATCTAGGATATTATAAATTTGCTTATATAATTTGCAAAAAAAAAAAGAAAATTAAGTATAACAAAATTTAAACTTGGGATTTTTAATAAAAATAATGGAGATACTACGTGACATATGAGTTAAGTTTTATGATGGAGAATATTTGTAACGTAATGCGATATTTGACAATTTATTAATCTGAATAATTATTTACTTAAAATTCATATTTTAATCTATATTATTGAGCATATAATTAACTTCATGGCAAGGGACTTTTATCCCAACTTGATAACAAAAAGGATGTTGAGATTTAAGTCACTTGTCAAAAAAAGTAATCTCTTTCTCTACCTAGAGTAGCATCTTTTTATCAAATTAAGGGCATCTTCAACGAGGAGTAATCCAAGTGCGTAAAGTATTCCCTTCCATACAAGAACTCTTATATGTGCTTTCTTTCCGATCTCTCAAGTCGTGGTGCGTGATTTAGGTTGACTATATCGCTAACGCGAGTGATTAAGACCCTACCGAAAATTTAAGCCCGTAACACCATGACCGTACTTAAAAATAATATTTCATTCAAATAAATTAAAATTTACTACATAGAAATTGAACTATTATAAATATATTTTCTATTCAGAAAATTAAATCATTTATGTGGAATTTTTCATCTACAATTATAATAAAATATTTTAATACCACTATATTAAAAAAAAACTACATTAAACTAAAAAACAAAAAAATTACATCATACAAAAATAACAAAAAATAAAAAATTACCTTAAACAAGAAAAATACATTTAGGAAAAGAAATTACTTTAAACAAAAAAAAGACAAAAAAAGAACAATGAACAAAAAAATTACCTTAAACAAAAAATATATATAAAGATTACATTTGAAAAAATAACATACTTTAAGTAAAAAAAAATAAAAAATAAAAACAATTACCTTCAAAAAAAATAAAAAAAATACATTTAGGGAAAAAATACTTTAAACAAAAAAACATAATAAAAAAAAAGTTGATGGACCATTGCAGTAAATTGTTGCAACGGTCGACCAAAGAAACAATAAACTAAAAAAGTAGTTTTGGATGGTCCAAGACAGCTTGTACCGTCCAAATCTTTGTGTTCTTCTCATGGACTCTCCATTGGACTACTAATGAGATGCCTTAAGGATCTCATAGGACACTTCCAAACATTTTGAAATGCGTGACATACACACATGTTGCTATGGATAAAACACGTGAAAACTAAATTATGACGTGTGTTGAACCAAGTTTTGGTTAGCATTCCTTCTAAGTTTTGATGATTTAACAAAACACCTAAAACAGTTAAGCTACGCACGTAATATACTCTATAAGCACATGGAAGAATGTTCTAAGCACATAAGACCATGATCCATGCACGTTGATCAAGCTAGAGTAATTCTGGGTTTTCAAAGAATGGATACTGTGTGTGTGGAAAAGCATAAAATGTACGTAGTACAAATGGAATGCGCATAGTAGGCTCAGAAGGCAGAATGACTCAGTTCCTTATTGCGCATGAGAAGCCAAGTATTTTGAACGTAGAAAAGATGTGTTCTTATTGACCTGAAGGTAACATCATACCACGCACGCGAAAGACATGCTAAGCGCATAGACGACTTCTCAATGAAAAATGAAGAAAGCTCATGACACAAGGCAAAGTCACGTTTAACCAGTTCAATGTGCGTAGAAGAGTAAATGAGACATCTTTGAAGATTAAGTTCTACGCACGTGATAAATGCTTTACGCACGTAGACGAGGGTGACAATCAATCTCAGATGAAGACAAACTTTGAGAGAATGTGTCACAATTTCAAACGGGAATATTCTCTGATCAAGTGACGTCAGAATACTCTGTGGTACACATGTAAAAGAAATTTTACACACATAGATCAGGATGAGCTGGACTATCGACAAATTTGAGACGCTCCTCAGGAATTTCAAAGTTGAATACTCTCTGACGCAGTCACGTGAATAATCAAAGGTGTGATCTTGGAAATACGTTAACACACATAGAAGGTTGTTTCAAGTGCACAATACTAATGTACTACGCACACAGAAGAAGATCAATGCGCGTAGTAGACGTCTGGTATCAAATTAATTCAAGCAGTGGCTGATGTTTTCAATGCTATGCACGCTGAAGGAAATAGACCGCTTGTACTACTTTGATGGAATCATGTACTACACACGTAGTACTTATAGTAAGCACGTAGCAATGGCTGACATTAGTTATTTCATCATTTTGCATTTCTCTCACAATGGTCACATTGGGATTAACAACGACTACTTTTGGGAGAATGTCTATAAATAGTTCTCTCTAAAGAGGGAGAAAGGTACAAACATTATTCAGAGAGTGCCCAAACTTTGTTGCATTGATTCTTAAATTTCTCTCTATTTGTTCTACTCTTTTCTTGTACCAACTGAGCATTTTGAATTGCTATTTGCTTACTGAGTTGGTTTGAGAATATTATTTTAACTTTGAGAATTCACTTGTAATCAAGCTTTGGTGTTAAAGCTTGAGGATAATATAGGTTTACTAGTGTGTGCCTTAGAAAACTAGTGATAAACAACGGTTTGTCTAGTTAAGCCTGCAAAAACTAGAGGTTTGGTTTTCTTGTTTCAGCCTAAAAAAATAAGTGTGTAAAGGTTGCTTGTGAACTTGCAAAACAAGAAGTGTAATAGTTTCCCTCCACCTGCAAGTGATAAAGTTCTTAGTGGATTCAAAACTCTCTAGTGAGCTAGAGGAGTGGACGTAGGTCAATGAGAACCAAATCACTATAAATCTGGGCTTTGATTCTCTTTCTCTTACTCTCTTTTATTTCATTCTTATGTGACTATGTTTTGGATTGAGCTATTGTTTTGGTTTCCAAAATACTCATAAAGATTTTCTAAAGGTTTTAACTTTTAGCAAGAAATTAAAGTCACCCGCCTCTTGTATTGTCATTTAGGATTACAACATGACAACTAATGGGTGAAATAAGATGTTAACCCACTCAAAACAACTCAAGATGA
This sequence comes from Flueggea neowawraea, assembly GCA_948243855.1. Lineage (NCBI taxonomy): Eukaryota > Viridiplantae > Streptophyta > Magnoliopsida > Malpighiales > Phyllanthaceae > Flueggea > Flueggea neowawraea. The sequence continues at coordinate 10,096 of CAODLS010789114.1, read as the reverse complement.
ACAAAAAACTTAGAGAACCATTAAACCCAAAACACTATTACTCAATTGATCCCAAAATCCATCCAAACCAAATCTTCATCTTTTTCCCCTCTGAAAAATGGAAATTGAGGTTCAAGAAATTGAATTTTCAAATTAGATTTGTCTTCAAACTTAGGCAAAAATATGGAATATAATCACAATTGAAGGAAACCTCTTATCTCATTCTCATCTTCAATAAGTTAGGGTTGGTATTTAATACTCTGGGTTGCTTTTAAAATTGCTCGGTCGGGTTCATACTCATTTCTGTCTTTTTGTATACATCAACAATAATAAACATTAAACGAATCCCTTACACTTCTATATTTCATGTTACCATCATAGAGTCTTTACCATATTATTAAAATTGTTCTTAGTCCTAATGCTTTATCAGGTTCAGGGGATTAGTTAAACACCTGAAATGTTTAAAGTGCCAATCAAAGAAAACATGTAAGTTGGAGTAAGTACTTGGGTGACTCAGGTGGAAACTGAGTCACCTGACTCAACTTATTTTGCAAACAAATGTGGACCGTTAGATATGTTGAGTTAATTTTATCCATTGATTGAAAATGAGTTATGATGCAGTTGTACACACTGAATCATTTCAGCCCAAATAAAAGTTTAGAATTCATGAAACCCTACCATCAGCGCTGCTCTTTGTCGAAATCTAATCTCATTATGTCATCACGCATTCATCTCAATTGTGAGCCCTAGCAGCCATGCCTCTCTCCCTCAAACTTGCATCCCGTTATGCCCTTACGAATAATCACAGTTGTGAGCCCTAGCAGTCGCGCCTCTCTCTCTCAAAGTTGCATCCCGTTCTGCCCTTACGAATAATCACAGTTGTGAGCCCTAACAACAACACCGCTCTCCCTCGAAGTCGCATCTCGTTTCACCATCGCGAATTCATCTCAATTGTGAACTCTAGCAGTAGCGCCACTCTCCCTCGAATTCGTATCTCATTCCGTTGTCATTATTCAAAACGCACATCTCGATCTGCGATTTCACGAAGGTCGGTACATTTGTTTGTGTGGTTTTTTTTTGTGGGGTTGTTTGGATTGTGGTTCCAGTAGTGTGGTGGAGAAGTGTTAGCTGATGCCATCTACAATAACAACAACAGAAAATTCCTATTATTCCTCCTTAAATTAGTGAGTCCATTGTATTAGCTTCAAGTTCGTTGACTTTGTTCTATGTGGGTTTGCTTCTTTGAAAATGGTATGAGAAAATGGTTGTTGAGCTTGTATTTGAATGGATATTGCATTGTTGTTGCGTTTGCGTTTGGTGTCAGTGAAGTGGGTTTTAGGGGTATGGGTTTCCGGAATAGTGAAATTTTAAAAAAGAGAACATTAGAAGAGTTGAAAAGAGTAAACCTGCTATTACGGTGTTTACAACCAAATTTTGATATTCCATTAAGATTTGTCGAGTTTTTAGTTTGATTTCTGCTTTAGTGGTAGAAGTGGCTAAGTAAATTAAATTGAATTCAATGTGGTTTCTAAATTTGATGTATCTATTATTTAGGAGTTTCATTGGCATCGATTGATTATTGATGCTTTATAATTTCTTATGTAAGGAAATCATTGTATGGTTTGATATGTAAGGAAATCATTACAAATGTAATCTGGTTAGCCAATTCATGCATTGTGTGTTGGTGATCAATATGATGATGTTTTTGAATGGTGATTTCATAATTTTGTCATGGCGCTTAAATTTGTTAACATTGTAAATGTTTTGAATTCTAGATAATCACATGAATGCTTTTTTTATTTAGTTTGCTGAGGATAAAGAATGGACAGTCGTCATGCAAGTCAATGTGCTTAGCGAAGAATGATAATTTTCTATTGGTGAAATTTCCTCTTTTTGTTTTGTTTTTATGGTACGAACAAGCTCAAGTTGGTTTTGTCTATAGACACTAAGTTTGTATGGAGTAAACATTGCTTATTTAGGCTTGTTGACAAATAGGGGAAAAAATGTTATCTTGAACTCAACTTTTGTCTCTTTTTCAGTGTTGGTTTGGATGTATTATGTAGCTCATCTACATCCTCATGTATGTGCTTGTTCATTTTAACTTCGTGTGCCTGTATGACACTATTACTTCTTTTGTTGTTCATTAGTTCTTGTTACATCATTTTAATTTTATTAGATATGCAGTTTCCAATTTGGTTATAATAGGCATACAGACGTAGCAGAAGCAAAGAAAATTAAAAGGATAACTAATTGAATCCATTGATTCGTGCACGTATACCAAAAATAACCCTTCTATAAACCTATTAATTCAAAGAATACCAAGAAAATAGACATCCAAAACTCAAAAGTTTGGGAAAAATTCTCAAAAATATTATTGTTCATCCAAAAAATTTCCAACTAAAGTCGGCCAAACAATCATTAAAGTCGAAATTGCAACCCTAACAACAAAGACAAAAATAACCCCACACAAAATTTTTTTTTGACCTTCGAAAAGGTTTCAAACGACATTTTTTGGGCCTGAAACCTGTGGGTTACGGGATCCACCTAGTAACAGGTCACAGAGCTCGTCACAAGCTTCAATTTCATAACTCATCCCGGATCAAAAGTTATACCTTTTTGAAATTCTCTGAATCCAATCCTGCCATGTACTCCAAAGCCTGCTGGTCCACATCACATACTCCCGCATTTGATGTCCATATCTCTGTTATATTTTATTTGTGAATATGTATAAGCTCATACAATCATATACGAGTGTATGTAGTTTTTTTGTCAATAGATGGAGTGAACAAGTTTAGTCTCATACACGTTTCTGTGGCATATGTGAAATTATTTTCACCATTGAAATTTCAACCACTTCCATGCATTGGTAACTTTTTGTGTGCATTGGCATGTCAAGAAAATATGTTGCAGATAGTTTATGTTGGTGATGTATTGGGTCCTTTAAATTCTTTTGAACAACTTCAAAAGCTCACATGTATCTAGCTATTTTACCTAGAAAAAAAGAAAAACTTTGCATATCTTTTTTGAGTTTTTGGCCAATAAATATTGATGAAAACTTGCTGCATGAAATGTTTGGTGTGTTTTGACCTGAGATTCTGTTACAAAAATTAAAATAGTGTAGCCTGAAAAAAATAAAGGGGAAAAAAGAAAGGAAAAAAAGGTCCCAAAAAGATATTTGGCAGATTTTAGTACAACTTATGTAAATACTCCTCAACCATATGGATTGTGACCAATAAAACAATTGTCATTTTCTTTATAATAGGTCGATAAAACTTGCTGCTCTTCTGCTTTAACTTTTAATTTTTTCATTTTGATCTTTGAACAGTTTGAATCGAATACTTCTACTCCTTTTGAATATTTAACCTTGAAGGAGATAGCACAATGTCTTTCCAAATTGACTCCTCAGCGCAAGCTGGATCAGGTGACTTCTCAAGTTCATATATCACTTTTACTTTCTCGTTTAAGCTACTCATTTTATGTACATTCCAACATAGATGGAGAACTTTTAATAGCTTAGTTTTGCCGGAATCAAAATCATCAAATTGGGATGATTTGAGAATTATGTTTCTAGCATAACTAAGTCTCTTTTGAGTACTTCATTTATGTATGAAGTGGAAAATATTATTTGGTAGCCGAGGTATGTTCTGAATTTAAGAGATTTGGATTTATGATATGGTTTTTTTTTTTAAAAAAATCATTCTAATTTCATGCAGTTTAATTTTTTAGAATCAGGAGTAAATATTTGTGATGCTGTAAAGCTTTGAAGTATTTGGTTTTACGGGAAAAATAGTTTCTTTGAAATGTTTGTTATTTTTTTTTCATGTATTTTGGTTTTGGATGATCTAAATTCATGCTAACATATCAAATGGCAATTGAGATAGTTCACATTATTGTAATTGTAGTAGTACATATGTTGATTAGTATTACTTAAAAATTTGCTTCCACAATAATAGTGACTTCAAATAATGAATTACTTAAAAAAAAGAAATTGTGGCTTCTTGTTAGTTGTGTATGACTATCCAGTTAATTCCAAGATCATTGATATTGTTGTTTAGTAGTGAAAAGAGGTCCAACATTATGATAGTTACCATTTTTTATCCAACTAATCGCATACTCGTTTGAGTTCAAAATGTAGGGAATATGGGAATTGAAGCTACAAATCCTTTCCATTCCGCATGTTAGGAGCTTAACGTCGTCCTTGATGACAATGCATTTAATGATGAATCAGGTAATGATGGAGTATCACGTGAAGATGACCAACACAATTAGTTAGACAGTGATGCAGAAGATGATGAAGTGGGGGATGACGAGGAAGATGGAGAAATGTTAATGAAGAGGAAACTAACCATTCAAAAACTGTTAAGGTAATTTTTTTGAAAACATGATATACGAAAAACTTGAAATTAATGTTTTATTCATATAGGTAGTTACGATGCATGTTTACTTTGTTTTAGTGAATGTCAAATCAAATAAATTAATTTAATTTTTTTTGTATGGTTAATTTAATTTGTGATTTTAGAATTATCAGGCAAAAGTGGGATTATTGGAATTTTCTAGAGTTCTGAAAGATCTTCAAACTAGTCATAAATACATGGTGATGAAGATGGGTCATGGCGGGTTGCTGGACCTCAACATAAAGATGTTTAGAAATGGTGTTGCATATGAGTTGTTGAGACGTTTTGACACTCAAAACAGGTCTCTTCAAGTCCATGGGCGCAAAATGCCACTCAATGAAGGACATGTGCCATGGATATTAGGATTATCAGCCGACAAGATCAAATTTAGTAGCCTGAAATACAACAAAAAAAAGAGTTTTTGCCAAATATGGAATAAAAAGTAATAAATTAAAGAGGAAGGATTTGGTGCAAGAGTTGTTGTGCACGAGCGTACGAGAGAGATGGTTGTTGCTGTCTGTTGTTTGCAACAGATTGTGTGTTGAGGCCCAACTACACCTAATATGTTAGTTATGATGTTTTGAGAGTTATGTTGCATAGGAAAAACCTAAAGTGCGTCAAAATTCATGCTCGATGGGTTGGTTAGAAGAGCAAAAAAAATTCACCTTTGTCATTTCACGTTTTTATCTGCAATACATAAATGTCAATAGAAAGTTTAACATGCAATACCTTTGTTGAATATCCATTTCTTGTGCAATATAATGTCAGTCCTATTCAATTGCAAATATAATAATGCCTTACACTTGTTCTGATGAGCAGTCTTGATTGCGACATATACAGGATCGAGTTCATATGGCACCACGATCTAAACACTGATGATCTGGTAAGTCTCTGTCTCGTGACATTTTCATTGTATTTGGTGTGCGTGATAATTTTGTTTGCTCTTTTTTTTTTGTATGTGAAGGTTTGTGACATATCTTTAGGTTTAGTTGTCGGTTAATAGTAATCAATCAAACATTAGAGTCGAGATTTGTTCATGGGTTGTGTGTAGTCCACACAATAAGTGCAGACAATGGGTTATCAGAGGAGTATTTGTGTGGACTTCTTCAAAGGAAAGAGCCCGAATGAGACGTCAACTGACGAAGGTCAAGGGAAAGGGAAAGCAAAATGAATGTGATTCCAGCTAATCAAAAGCTATGTTGCATTCTTGACGATTTGAACATTTTGGTCCCCCTTTTGACTATGTATATATTAATAACTTATAGGGGCCTATTATGTAATTTGGACAGGTCATTAGGCCCCTTATACATGTAGGAATTATTGAAGAATTTCATACTGTATTATTAATAGAATTTGTGGTGTTATAGGCATGGTCACCTACTAGTTGATTAGGTGATATTTGGGGTTAACGTCATCACAAAATTATTTCTTGTTTACAAATTGATCTATAAGGCATAGGAATGCCAATGTATGGAAAGCAACCATTTCATTCTATACTGCACAGTTTTCAGGAAGGCTCATTTTTTTTACAACATGGGTTCGTGCACTTTTCACTTGATTAATTAATTAATAGGGATAGCAAATTAGTAAGAGCATATTCGACATATGTTGTCATTTCTGTTTTTGGACCATGTTTGCAAAGTAACAAAACACAAGTTCAACAACCTACACATATCAAAGAGTTTTTTGAAGCATCCATCCATCACTTCACTACTACATGTAACTCAAAATTAAATATGTTTTTCAGAAATGCTCTAAGCTTTAATACTTACCATGACCCCCAACGTAATACCTGTTTAGGTCTTGTGGATAATGGAAACATTGTTCTCTCCCTGCAATGGATTCACTTGAAGGACCAATATTGGAGCTCCCTATTGCACCATATTCTTTTGCGATGTAGTGATTGCTAGTGGAAGTAAATAAATTGTTGCTAGTAGAATGCAAAAGGGACACCCACATTCCAGATTGTGGCAATGAGGCATATGTGTAATGGAAAACTAAAATGTGTACTGGCAATGACATTTTCATTTCAAACAAAACTCTTTGCATCTTTAGTCCGACGTTTCAAAATGCATGACTCTTGTAGAGTATCCAATTGCTCCCTGTTCATTACATAAAGTTGGTGACGACAAGGAAATCTGGTGGACTCGAACAACTGACAACTACAAGTCATTTGTTTTTCTTCTTGATCATATACCACCTCCCTTATTGGAACCCTTGAATCACATCTACATACAAAATAGCGACGACTCCTACCTTCAATTCTTAGAGGGGTGAAATCGTCATAGGCTACAACCTCCTCCAGTTGTTCCTTGAATATTCTAAAAGACACCGCTGTGTATCTACATGCACTGGGCCTTTCTAACTAATACAAATGATAAGTGCAGACTTGTGTCCTATACCTACATCATTGTAAGAGAAGATAAATTATAATGATAGTGCATTAAGAACATTGCTGTAACTTATTAAAATCCAAATATGATGTGACAACATATGCAATTGTTTTTTCACCTATCGTGATAATCCAAATAAGCCTTTTGTTCTCTGATTTGCATTAAGACTGTATCAAATTGTCACATAAATGTATGAAAACATAAACTTCTATTCACAAATTTGTCCATGTAGGAATGCAAACCTTCGCACCATGAGGTTGTTCGAGTGCAAGTGAAAAAGTGACTTTTCAAAAATGCCTCAGCCCACATTGATCGAGTTTCATACATATTTGTCACCCAATCATTTTTCCTGTAGACTATATTTGGAAACCATCTTAAGCCACCTTAACTTAAATTCACTTGCCTCCATCTTTTTCCATATAGTGTTTGAAAAATCTCTAATCAACGTGTTTTGGTTACAAAATCTTTGTTGCAGTGATTGTTGAATATGAAAGGAGTATAATATGAGAACTACTTCTGGAAAGTTTTTTCTAATAGCTCGAGCGATGCTTTGCTTCCCATCATTCACCACAGCCTTCGGCTTCTTTCCAACCATACACTTCAATAACTCTGATAGCATCCATGAGTAATTTTTTGCAGTATAGTCCACGAGAATAGCACAACAAAAGACTACCGTTTGGTGGTGGTGATTTACATCTATTGTAATTACAAACGACCTATTATATTGATATCTTTTGAAGGCAAATTAAATGATATCACCTCTCCAAAGCATGAGTAATCATATCGACACATGGAGTCTACCCAAAACAAGTTACCCAAATGTTTGTCCTTACATACAGATTTGTTGAGATAAAAACCCTTGTCCACATTTTATTTAGACTGAAAGAACTCATTAATGCCCCTGACATCTCCATCAATACAATCCAAACCACTAAGGTCATCGATGTAATTGTAGACATTTTTTTTTTGCGTGAAGTCCATTTTGTCGTAACCATCGGTCTACTAAGGAGAACAATTAATGCCCACATGCCCAAACCATCATGTACCAATAATCTAATCTCCAACTTTACATCCTCATCCATCTTTCGCTCTGATGTCAAGAAATGAACATGTTTACCTGGAACCAACTCGTGTGTATGTTCCATGACAAATTTAGCAGCACCCATAAATCATGTCACTTTTTGTACTTTAGACACATCTGAGCCTCATAATTCTCCCTTACTTTAGATTTAGGGGGACCTTTTACATGCTATTAAACTTCTCCATTTTTCATCCTTTTTTCCCTACTTTTGGCACATAAACACTTGGACACATGGCATACCAACAATATTTTTTTTGGAAAGACTGCTTCCTTACTGAAAAACCAATTTCCTTTGCATAGGCAAGATAAAATGACTCACCTTCATCAAGTGTTTTGAATTCCATGCCCATAATGTCAGACTGTGTCAATCTTGGATATTCTTCAAACCCACCTTGACCATAATGTTCACTATTTGACACAATTTCCTCTCTTTCAATACCATCTTCAATTGTTTTTTTTTGATTTCATCATTGTCATTAGAAGTTGAAGGATCAAAGCCTACGTTTTATTCAAAATTTTACACGGAGTCATCCTTGTCTTCAGAGTCAATGTAATCTACTAACCCCTTTGTAATATCCTGCTTATTTTAGCCGAAATCTCATGGTATTCTGAAGTAATTTCGAGTTGGGATGTTGACCATTGAGTTGGTTGTGAGTTTGAGGGTAGTGCTGCGAGTGTTTTGCACGTTGGAGGTCATCTAAGTGCTTAGTACATGGTACTGTGCATGTAGTAGATGCCTGAAACTTGACCGTGAATGTACGTTGAGTGCAACATACACTGGAAGTCATCTATGTACACAGTACTGAGTACTATACACGTAGACGGGGATGAGTCGGCCGAGAGCCTTGTTTGGACTGTATGTATTGTATGGGTTACTGTGCACGTTGTTCATCCTTTGAGTGTGACCCATGAGCACGCTGAGACTTTCTACGCACATAGTAGGGGGTGGAACACACATAGATTGTAGATCTGAATAAGGGGCTTCAGATCTGCCATCTACATACATTATGTGGGATACTACCCACATAGATCACGGTTCTACGTACACAAAACCCCTATAGTGCACGTAGATGTGTTCTTTCTGAGCGATTGTGCGTGAAGTGCGACATGTCAACCCGTGAGCCTATAAATACCCTTACCTACCATTCTTTCGGTCACAACTCGTCTCAACCACCATAGCACTTTCTCATTTACTTCTCTGTGATTTTCTTTGTTTCTCCTTGCTTCTACAATGGATCTAGAGGTAAAAATCATCCATTAATCTCTTCTTTCCTTTAGTTTGCGTTGCATTTGGGCATTCTAGGGTTCCGACCGAACTTGGGATTTGGTTCGAATCTTTCCATTTCTGATGGAATACGAGTTAATGGGAGTTAGATTATGGTTGTTTGAGACCAGTAGCTTGAAGATCAAGCATCAGTTTCGTGAGATTTGGTATTTGAACCAAATGAGTTTCTCTACAACTAGGATTACGGGTTTTACTGAATTTCATGTCAAATATGATGTTGTTTCTGATGTATCTTGATAGATATGAGTTATAACTTCATATATTTAAGCTGGGTTAAGAGATTTGACTAGTTATTCAACATGGGTCTTAGAAGTCCGAGATTCATAGTTAAGATTTAGAAATATTTTGAGTTTGTTTGTGGATTTGGAGGACGAATCCATATTCAAGAGATTGAATTGAGTTAATGAGTATGCTTTGTTCCGTTGGGGATGGAATTGAGCATGATCTTTGGCTCGAAAGTGAGGGATTCACTTTTGTTTGTTTAGACGACTTTGAGAGTTTGCATTTGCATTGCATATCATGCATTGATATTTGCCACAGTACCACATTGTGATATTTATGATGTGTTATGTGTACAACTTCTTGTCCTTACCAGCGAGATCAGCTACCGACGAGTGGGACTTGATTGGTGCTTTGGCTTGGATAACGAGGTGAGTGAATAGCAGCTTCAGACACATTGGCTGTGTCTCAAACTCTATTTACTTGTTTTTGATGTGTTAGATATATGTATCCGAAAATGACTAATTGAAAGGATTGACTGAGATGAAGCATGTTATTTGTGTAATAATCAGTTTTGGATTTGAAATGATATATATGTGTTATATATCTTGATATGATTTGAAATACTGGATTGCATGATATGATTTTATACTATACGATAGTACGTTTTGGTTTTCGATAGGGGGACACCTATGCTACTAGGTATGTAGCCTTTAGTATACCAATGATTGATAAGCCCATCTAC
>CAODLS010789002.1:0-11429 GCA_948243855.1 Flueggea neowawraea | reverse complement strand
AAAAAAAACTCACTAGAAACTCTTTTCTCTTTTAAAAACATTTGTATTTTCTGCGTATAGTGTACAGCCAACAAAAATGAATGACATTTTTCTAGTTTATCTAAATCACTTACTTAGACTTGATGTCTTAGATGTCTGGTTTAGGGATTGATAATCGCAATGATCTAGAATCTCTGTCACATTTTCACATTAAAATCATAATAGAATTATACAGTAACTACAATATGACACTAGACACTCATAAGAGCCATTTACACACTTATTGGATCAATCTACTCATATTCAAACATGATGACTTGAGTCCATATGGTATGACGCTCATCCCTCTTCGTATTTTATCAAACCGACACCAAAGATAACACCTTTCTTTTGAGTTATCCATCTATTATGTTACACACATTAGAACACCATGTAATCTCATAAAAAACACATCAAATTCAGTGTTTTAACATAATAAAACACTAAAGGTGGTCCTTTAGCTTAGAAATCCATTTCAAACCATATACAATAATAGCCCTTAAGCAGTGAGATTTTTCAATGTTAAATCATTGGACAATCATTGGGTATCGCAAACAATCATACCTCAATTACTCTCTTGTTCCCATGTCCCCCTCGTGTTTTACAACCAATATCACTAGCTTTTCTAACCACCATTACACAAAATCAAGTATTGATTGACTTTTAATGCAAAGCAGAGGTTATAATATGTGTTTATTACGAGCGTTTTACTACCATAGTCAACTCAACGTAGAAGCAACAAGAGAGGATGATGGGAAAGTCCTCTCTTAATTAGGAATGATGGAGATGATGCAAAGTGACGTTGGTGTTTTCTTCTATAAACTTACACAACGTGAAGAGTGGGTAATGGATTTGGGGTAAATTTATACTTTTAGGGTTGAGAGAGTGAGTAAGATGGCACATTCGGATGGGGGACACAACTCCACAGGGAATGAGGCGCATCCAACTTTGGGCCTGGGTGGTTTGTTCAGCCAATCAGATGCTGACACATCATCCTCAACCTCAAAAGAAAGGGACGTCTGTCCCCATCTCCAAAACACATTATGTTACTATGCATTACCATGCCATGATCATGTATTCCATGTATGCATCTGCCTGGGGAATTATATCCCTACTTTAATACCAAGAAATATGTAACCCTTTACGCTCTAATAACTGTGATGTTGCAAGCTTATATTAAGAAATATATAAACATACGTTTAGTTAGAACATTCATAATAAGATTTCACTTCTGAATGTACATACAAGAACTTTAACACAAAACATATAAGCCAACCATAAGTTTAGGTAAAAACCAAAATACTCTCTTAAATCTATATGTACAATGATAATATGATGGAGAGGAAAGAGAATGTGGAGCCTAACTGGATGACCTTTGCTCCATGTCAAAAGGATTAATTAGCTTCAAACTTGATCAATTACTCAAAATTGTGTAATAATAGAGATCTAGAAAACTAATTGCACTTTATATAACTCACCACTTAGTGAGAGAAACTATCATCAATATATCCACAACAAATAGCACACACATCCAAATATTTGCTAATCATACAAAATGCAGTGACTCTAGTGAATGCAAATTAGGCTTTATTTTGGAGCTTGGCCTACACATAAAGATTCTAAACTTAGGTCTGATTGGTCGATTGTTAGAGACATAAAGTGTTAATTATATTTACGATGGTCAACAATCAAACGGTTATTAGAGACTTGAAAGTCTTGGATCACTTAACTCATTGAATAAGTGTGACAAATTCACTAAAGTAAATTTTGTGACTCAGGTAGGTGACGTGTGCTAAATTTGCATAGCATTATAGAAGAATTCCAAGCATCATCACCCTTTGTCTATGCATTTTCTCTTGAATTTATATTCTTTTTGTGTTTTGTGTAGGGTTAATGAAAGTGCATGAAAAAGGATGAAAAAGGCATGGAAAAGGTGTTTATAAAGTTGCAAGGATGAAAGTGCGACAAAAACTGGATGAAAACGTGTAAGGAAAATGTTCGTGTGCAACCACTTTGGGCATTACGGCCGTGGAGCCACCCTACACCCTGAAACTTGAGGCAGAAAGTGTCCACGAGCATGGTGGACAAGGGCCATGACCATGGAATCCTGGAAAAAGGGTGAAAAGTCTGGCAGAAAGAGACAAAACAAGTGGGGACCAAGGTACAAAGTAAGGACAATTTTGGGAGATTTTTGCTAGGGTTTTTAGGGGGCTTAATATGGTATAAATACATCAATTTCTCACCATTTTAGGCATCACTTGGATGGCACAAACTTTAAGGAAGAAGAAAATTTTTCTCTTTTATTAATTCTCCAAGGAATATCTAAGCATTGAAGAAGATAGAGAAGATGAATGGAAGGGGCTCTTTCATCACCATTGAGAGAAGATTTATTCTTTCATTTTATCTTATTTTTTGTTTATTTGGAAATATGTTTAGGGCTTATATTTCTTAATTTATGCCTTATTTTGTAAATATGTTAGCTTAGATTTTGTGTTAGGGTTTTAGAGATGTACACCTCAGATTGATGTTGCTTTAATGAATGACTATTTTGGGTTATGAAATTTTATTGCCATATCTATTGTTATTTGTGCTTTTATTACTAGATCAATTGTTCGTGATGATTTTATGACTTGTTTTGTATTGAGTGATGTTGTGCTTAGATACCACAACATTGTTTTTGACAAGCCCAAGCGATGGATCGAAAGATGAAGCTTGAGTTAGGTCTACAAGCAAAAAACTTGTTGAGTGCTAGAGTAGGGATACTTAGTGCCTACAATGTGTTCAATGAAATTCCTCTATGAACTTAATAGGCCTAGTTTGGCTAGGTGAGACTGAAAGGACTTTCTTAGGAAGCATATGTACGACTTGAGTGACTTCGAGAGAGGTCTTGAATGATTTATGTAGAGAGAACACTTACACCTATTTCTTAAAACTCATTTTCTGTCACAACATTGACCAACACTGCACATACATGAGCATGCATCACATATGATATGCATAGTATGTGCATTTATCTGGCATCACATATTTATTAGTCCCATTTGTCAATATGGTTTGAGAATATACTAGAAAAGGTTATGAGAGTGATAAAGCATTTATTGGTAAGAGACTCAGGGTTCAAAAGTGAAATAATTAGGAAACAAGGGTAAATAGGTTATTTGTAATTACATTTAGTGGAATGTGTAAATAAGTATTAATAGTTGGCCCTGAAAATTTTGAAGTTTAGGTCTATTTAGGTGTCAAAACATAAGAAAAGAAGTGTTAGGAAGAAGAAAAGTGGAAAAACCTAATTGGACCTCCTAAGCACCTCGCCACCTCGTGCTTAGGATGAATTTGATAAAATCATAAGTTAAGCAAGTAGGACTCATTCATTTCGTGCTCAGGTCATATAGTATAGAGAAAACAAAGGGGAAAAGGGAGAGAAAAGAGAACAATAACATATTTGCTTAGCAAATTCGTTTGGAACCTAGAATTCAAGGATTTTGCATCTACTGCATCATAGGAGTAAAGTAAGTGATTTTCTTCATCCTGATATGTTTAATATTCATTAGAATATGTATTTATAGGTCTTAATGTTGAATAAACAGATTGGAGCATGAATTATGTATAAACTCATATGAATTGGAATATGGGTCTGTTTGTTTCTAGATTTTAGTCTATATTGCAACCTTGTTTTGACATATTTATAGTCGAATGTAGTCACAATGTAAAACATGAAAGTTGTTTATTTATGTGTCTAGTATATATCTGTAAAGTTTCAAATACTATGTATGAGTATAACGGACTGTGGATATGAATAAATGTAAATAGGTCTAATCTGGCGAAAGTTGTAGTTCGATATTGTTCATAGATCTCATTTGAACGACGAACAGTCTAATTTTTGGTATAAGTAAACCATTATATTTTTTTTTATATATGGTTTAAATTTGAGAATAAAATGAGTTCGTTTGGTTGTCGATAAAATAGGAAAACGTAAACTATTCAGAATGTGTAAATAGGCCTAATTTGCATTTCGTTAATTGTCGTTGAATATTAGACACCTATAACAGAGGTGTAAAACATATGAGAGTGTCTTAGTTCATACGAAATTGCATGTATAAGTATATATTAGAAGTGTCAACATTAGAAACATGCATCATTTGAGCATCACATGCATAAATTGGTATATATTCATTATGTATTGATAGGAAATTATGTGGTTATGTGTATAAGGTGAAAAGGGCTATATAGAGGCTCCAGAGGCAAACTAAGGGACTCAAACTTGTTTTGTCTTATGAGTGAACCCATTATGTGCCTTACGTGCTATATTTGTATATTGGCTTATATATCGTTATTACTGAACTTATATGAAATAAATAGTATTATTGGTATTGGCTATTGTATATGATCTGATTATGTGCTATTTGGTGAATTCTTATTTGATACGCATTGAAGAATTGATGAACATATGCTGTAAATAATATATGAATTATGGGAAATTTTTTTGAGCTATATTGTGTATATGTTTTGCATTTGATTTCATATGACTTAAAAGGAATGGTATGACCAATTTGTTCAAGTATATGCAATTCTATTAGAAATATTGGTTATATGAGAAACTAGATAGAACTAAGTGTTATACGCATCTAAAACTGGAGCCACCTTTATATTCCATTTTACTACATTAGGCTGGTCAGTGATTTATTTGATTTATTTGATCAGACATACGAGTCAATTCTATTGGATATTAGCAAAGCCTTTGGGTCAATTTTATTGGTATTGGAAAGATCCTTGAGATTTGTTATATTAAAAACCCGGGGCAATACTCGACATATTGGGCCATTACCGAATGAAATGGATTTGCATTGCATATTAATTGTAATTGGATAATTTGTTATCTATTAGATCTATTGTATATATTGTACCTTATTATAATGTTTGATATATGTTGGGTTACTCATTGAGTTGCAACTCATATAAAGTGCAAATTTTTTTTCAAGTATTAGCAAGTTAGCTTTTAAACTAATTTGCAGGCTTGTACATACATCGACATGACAGAGGTCAAGATGTCATGATCACTCTCTCTCTCCATATCACGTGTGCACATATAGGGTTTAAGGATGAGATCTTCATAACACATCATGCATTGTACCTTTGTCTACAAACTTGGTTGTACTATACGATATGTATTATATGTTTATTTTGCTAGTTTTATTTGCGAACACTTTGCCGCCTGTAAATTTTATTGGAAGGGACTTGGTGTAAATTCGTTTGTGTATATGTAAAGTTTGATATATATGCTATGGACATTTTACTAATACGTGTTATAGAAGTATATGCGTTACATTTTCATTCATTTAACAACTAAATTCTTGGTTTAATCTTGAAAGTCCTAATGTTTTCCTATTATTAAGAACTCGTGTTTAATTTCTTGCTTGCCCTTACTTACAAAAACCCCAAAAACACCAATTTGATGTTTTTATTTGTTTTCCCTTTGTTATTTGATCCCAGTTAGACCTGTCTCATATGGAGACGATACCCTAAGATACTCATAAGGTTTTTATTACTACAATAAATTTTCGTGCACTTGTGAGAGACCAAACAATAGATTACTCAACGGAGGTAATTTGTTCACCCACTGTACAACCACCGTGACAAGCCGAAAAATCCGATCTTCAAACCATGTGACTATCCACGTGACAGACTCATGTTAGTGATTTCTTTGCCATATGTTCAAAATTGCCATGTGGACAATGTACACGTGCCATCCAAAATTCAAATGGAAAAAAAAAACAATGAGTTGCATCGCCTGTTTCAACAGAAATCTAATTGACCATCCAAACCACTCATTCTCTTTCTTCTCTTCTTTTTCTCCAATCATGTACTGTAAATGTGAAGAGGCATATAGTCTCAATTCATGTACTATGTAATGATAGAGAATTCAAACATGTCAACGAAGTTAGCCTTTTAAATCAATAATGCAAGTTTCATATCTCCAATTCAATTTTTAATCAAAATATGTTCAGTAACAGTAATGGTAACATTGAATTAGATCATATCAACATTTGTTAAAATCAAATCATATAAATTTTATATGATAAACGGTGAAATGTATCCAATAATTTTAATCAATCTTTCCAAGTATTTGACTATAATAAGGCCACAAAGAATTCAAGTATCTTATAGTATCACTTGTAAACAATGTCAGATATCCCAAATATTGACATTTATAATAACAAATCGTTTAATTTATTAATATGAGCAGATTTAAAGATAAAACTTTTATGTTTGGCACGATTCAAGTCACATAGCAAAAACAGAGGCATATCCAGCTTTCTATCACATGTGCTTTTGATAAACGTTACGGAGGCACCGATGACTTTTATTTTTCTGCTTCGCATTAATTTCGATCTCTTTTTTTTATCTATAAAAAGATTAAAATTATATACTAATATCCTATTTATTTGTATTCTATAAAATTACATGTTTATCCCTTGGTTTCAATTTTAAAAACAAATCTACCCCTAACAAGTCACAAAAAATTTATCCATAGAATTCGATCGCCAAAATAAATCATAGTTTATCTATGACATTTGTTTTAACTTGATTGTTTTATATGTGCCGCAGTAGAACGTGATCTGAAGATGTGGAAGGTTTAAATGGGCTGAAAATGGCTAGGTTTTACCTTGTCTTGACACATATATACACACTACTTTTCACTTCCATCTCGTTTTCTTCATTTATTTTTAATCCCAACTTATTTTACCTTGTTGGAAAAAGCGGTTCGCCCATGACGGGTGAACCGAACTCGGTCGGTCAATGTGTGAACTGGGACCGTAGACTGAGAACAATTGATAAAACCGATTGAGTTGGACCCGAGATGGGCACATAAGGCCCAAAGGCCCAAATTCTCTCTTATATATAAGAGAGAGAGATGAAGAAGAACAATGGAAGGAATTTCATTTCTTCCTTCACTCTCCTTCCAACTAAAAAAAACTCTCAAAAAGAGAGAGAGAGAGAGAGAGAGAGATGTCTATCTCACCAAGTAGAAGAGGATGTCGGTTTTCATCCGCCCTATCGAGTCCTGCACAGATTAGTGTGGCATCTAGATTGCGAAAGAGCAGAGCACTCCCATCAACAATTCCACCGTGGTTTGCTGGCAAGACCAACATCGGACTCGGTCATGTTCCGATGTTGGTTGGGTCGTTCTTCCACTAGAATCGAGGTTAGTAAGTCAAACCTATTTATTATATTGTTTATTTGTTAAACATGTATAAGGTTCTTTAATTGGTATCAAAGCCAGCACAAATTTTTTGGATTTGTTTTGAAAATATTGTTGGTCTCTGTCTAGGATGCTTGCTGTATTTTTGTTGCATTTGACTTTTTGTCTCCAACGTGATTTTTCATTCGAGTTCATTAGGAGCTAAAAACTGAAGTTGAAATTTCAAAATTTCGAAAAAAAATTGAGATCAACAACCTTGAAAACATAACATGCCCAAGTTTTGTCCTGAAATTCCATCGGGAAGGTTGTCAAATAGGCAAAAATTCCATTGGGAACAGATAAATTTGTTCAATCTGATCCAATAAGGACACGTGATAGGCTTCTATTGACTGAAGCTTAACATGTTGACCACTAAGTATGTGACACGTGGCATTGGGGTCAGCACAGTCAACACTGACTGTGCAAAATATGGACCAATTTACAGCTAACAAGTGGTAGAGGCAAGACTAGTCAACGATGACTACGTAGAACATGGACCAATCGTTGACCGACACGCCACGCAAGACGCCACGTGGCAGAACTGATTGTGCATACACGTCAGCAGTAATGTGGAACCAGGTGTCGACACATGACATATGCTGCCACGTAAGCAGACATGTCTGTCGACATTTGGAATGCTAACTAGGATGACACATCATCATTGTGGACCAACTATGAGGTGACACATCACAAAGATGTACCATATGACATACACCTCATCGACACGTGACACTGCCACCTTGACTCTTCTCTGCCACATCATCACTGCGTGGACCAATGAGGGCGCAACACATGTCAAGTTGGACACGTGTCCTCACGCGACGGTGACGCGTGGTGGCAGAAGAGGAGAGATGCGCGTGTGGCGAGTGACCAATTCCCACGTGGCGCGTACGAGCGCGTGCCACGTGTCATGACCACAAATTTTGGCAGAATTAAATTTGATTGTTCTAGAATTTTTGATATATTTTTCACAATTTTTTGATTTGCATAACTATTTTTTTCCAATTTGTTTAGTGTATTCAAATTTTTTAAAAATTGCGAAAATTATTTTTTCTGCCACAAATTATTTTGGAAATTAGTTTTTCAAAATAATTGATTGGAAAACACGCAAATATGGTTATCATTTAGATAATTAGGAAGATAGTCTAATTATTTGGGTACTACACAAGTTGGTATATTCCCATTTTACTTGTAATTTATTTCAAACAAACGAATGGGATAAAACTATATTGCTTTGAACAATGTGTGAATTATGGAAAAATTTGCACGACTCCCAAAGTGAGTATTTTGGGAAGGTGGTGGTCGTAATAGGAAGAGTGTATTAGTACATTCAGTAAGAAAAGGTGATGAATGTTTCATCACTTCATAAAAGATTATGAATTTTCATCACCGGTATTGGTTAAGTCGTTGGTCCATAATTTCATGGAAACATGAATACCTAAGTGTCATCGAAAGCCACTTAGAGATTCTAGAGAGCAAAAGCAATTAAGATCAATGTATCTGACATTAATCCATGATCAAGAAGAGAGATTGTGAGAAGTAGGAGATCCACTTTATGGTCACTTGATTAATAGAATTCTTGAAAATTTGGTACGACCACTTATGAATTCTATTATAACATCTTAGATTGTGATCCATTGTGTATCCAATTGTGAGACATAATTTAAATACTATTCGTGTAGTATTATTTTGGGATAATTGTTTAAGCATTATTTGTGTGTTAATGCTGACCAATGTTGATGTATGTATATTAACATTAACATAGATTGTTTGGATTGCATGTTTGTTCAATAAATGATGATTATTCAATTTATTATTTTGGCTTATTATTGTGTTGATTTGTCTTAATTTAATATTCAATATTGTTGTATGTTCAATATATTGTACAATTATTGATTTTGTCTTGATAGTTGAGATGACCAACATGGATTCCCTTAAGTCGAGTGGACTTTAACAGTGAATTCGATCAATTATTATTTACCATCTATGAAATTAAATATAGTGTAGTTAATTATTAAGACTGAGACGGTAAATGTGCACTTAGTGTACATTTTGATTCAAAACTTAATAAGAGGCTATACTAGTTCAATTTTGGTTGGATAGTAAATATATTTGTATTGCTATGACTTGTCCTCTAGATCTCATGAGCATTTTGACATTGCTGGACTTTGTTGAACTGAGATTTTCTTAATGCACAATAAAGTATGTGCATAACCTTGTTAGTGTAGCTCATCATCATTTTGTCATGATCTGTCTATTCTTCCGTTGGTTTGGTCCTTTCAACACTATTTATTGTCTTCTTGGAAACATATGGACCAGTTCCAACAGTATCACAGATTTTCTCAGCTTCATACTTGAGAAATACCATCCTTCTTGTGTTTCAGTATGTATAGTCAGTGCCATTAAAGAAAGAAGCTCTATTAATTACCAATCCTTCATATCTGTGAATGCTACCAAAAAATGCCATTTTTGGGATCTTTAACTCTTTTGATGTTAAGCAAAAAATAAAATATCAAAAGTGCAAGTTCTGATACCAATGAAAACATAATAGTCAGTCCCAATATGTAAAGGAATGACACTCCAAGAGAGGGGTGAATTGGAGTTTTATTAAGTTAAAAACTTTGTTGAAAATCTTTTGCAAACTAAAGAAAATAACAAAGTTCTTTTACAAACAAAATCAAAGTTAAATGCGGAAATAATAAAATCATCAATTCACAAACAAGATAATTCAAATATTGAGCAAGATAAAGAGAGTAATGGAGAGAGAAAATCAAAGCCTAGTATTTATAGTGGTTCGGTCCTCTTAACCTACATCCATTACTCTAGATCCATTAGAGAGTTCAATAAACTATCTCCTTACTTCTGGGTGAAGGAAAAACATTTACAATAACTTATTTTTGAGGAAACAACAAGTAAATCGTTACACCTTATTTTTTAGGGAACCGTGTCCCTATTTTTTGACGGCTGAACTAGTAAACCATATCCCTAGTTTTTATTGGATGAACTAAAAAACTGTTACCACTTATTTTTAGGACAAAATAAGAAAACCAAACCACTAGTTTTTGTAGGCTCAATTAGTAAATCATTACGTACTAGTTTTCTAAGGCAAACTAGCAATCACTCTTATTTTTCTAAGGCTTAACAAAGAAACATAACTACCTTCAAGAATATAACCTTGGTTGTTACAAATCAACCCAAAGATATATCAGATTTAGAGATCATACAACCCAGGATGTGATAGCAAGTAAACAGCTCAAATGGGTTATAAAGATAAAGAAGAGAGATAGAATGATTAGCAAGTCTTAGCAATGGTATCTCTTAATTCTCCTCTGTTTTGAGACGTTTATTTATAACCATTTGAAAGAATAAAGCCGTTGGAGCCTTGAAGTAGCCGTTGAAAGATAAAACAATTTCTGCTCAGTAATGGCATCACCTTTCTCTACGTGTATTGTTTTCCATCTACGCGTGTTGTTTATTGTTCAATCTGAGTTCTGCGTGTGTTGATAGTAAGTCTACGTGCGTTGCCAGAACTTCAGTGGTCTCAGCTTTGAGTAGATCGTCATCTACATGAGTTGCTCTTCTTCTATATGCGTTGTTCATTTACCAATATACGTTGATCATCCTTCAATGTGCATTGCTCTGAATTCCAAAATGAGCAATTTTCACCAAGACTTCTTCTACGTGTGTAGCATAGCCTTCAGCATGCGTTGTCGTTCTGTAAAAGTCTACACCTCTAATTTTTTACTTGATTTGTGTCAGAGAATGTTTAAATTCAAATTTCATAGGAGCGTCTTGCTTTTGTCAGCTAGTCCAGCTTATCCTCGTCTATGTGCATTGCTTCTCTTTAACGAGCGTAGATCAGTTTCATCAAGATTGCACCTTTGATCCATCTACGCACATTGCTATGCAAATCAATGTGCTTCTGCATGCCTTGGCTTCTCCTCATCAATCTAAACTTCGTTAACGTGCTTTGCATTATCTTCTGCTTGAGTAGATGTGCATGAATAAGTTCCAGTAGCATCTTCTTCTTATCTACGTGCCTTGTAATCTCTTCTCCGTGTTTAGAAGCCAGCTATGCATGCATCAATATGCTTTGATGACTTATAAGGTGCTTTTTGCCAGTTATCAGCAAGTCTGCAACTTTGCACATTTTTTATGGATGTTTTGCATT